>JBBPRH010000247.1:0-33349 GCA_038092915.1 Boletus pseudopeckii
ATTCTCTATACCTGGATATGACCATCTTGTAAAGCGAATCAACCATTTGTCCTTCATACAGTGCCACTTTTCAATCACCTGCAAGTTTGGCAAGCCATCTGAATGACTCTTGACAACCATGTTCCCTTCTTGACTTAGACAATATCCCATATCTAATACCAGCTGCATTCTATGCACATCCTGGGGAAGAAGTTACTGGACATTATCTCAAATCATCAGGATATATATTTGGCAGAGGCCCAATGCTACTAGACAGATTGAAAAATGATGAACACAAATGACACCGTGAACATATACCACACTATCTGTTTGCAGACGAGGCTGAATAGAAACTTGGTAATTTTCTTGTCCAAAATTTAACCACCAAGACCACCATTGACGAATTCCTGAAACTCAAATGGGTATGTGCAGAGGTTACAAAGATTAGCACCAAAACTGAAGTTCATCATGATTTACAATTTAATGCTCACAAACGACCATTCTTCCCATCTGGTGATCACTTGTGGGCATGGCTTGATCGTCTGCCCAGCAGTCCCCAGTGGCAGTGCACAACCATGACTCTCACTGGAGTCCAATCCACCCGTCCGATACACCTATTATGGTGTGATGTGAAAGAGGTTGTTGAAGACCTTCTCTTGAATCCGATTTTTATGAACCATATGATGTTCGATCCACATCTAGTCTTTCACAACAACCAACGGAAATATGGCAAGTTCTTCACTGGGAATCATGCACATCATATCTAGGTGTATAATTAATTTTCTTACTTCCCTTTGATGTTTTGCTTACATTCTTTTAAGACCAGCTCAATGAGGGTGCCACTATAAGTCCTATCATCCTCATGTCTGACAAGACTCCTGTCATGCACCACACCGGGGGCCTCGAGATGCACCCAGTCTTTATTACCATTGGCAACATCCAGTCAGACATTAGGATGCAGGCTACCTCACATGCATGGTGATGTGTTGGATACATTCCCTCTGCCGACTTTGATGTCCACCCTGATTTCCAAACACTTCTTGCATCTCATCTCTTCCATAGCTGCATGAACATAATTTTTGCCTCATTAAAGGAAACTGCAGTGAAGGGTGCAGCGATGGCAGACGCCTTTGGATATATACAGAATTGTTTCACCCCACTCATGGCCTACATTGCCAACCTTCCAGAGCAACAACTTATCGCCAGTGTGGTGAAGAATGCATCTCCTGTAACCACTGCCACACTTGCCCAGTTTGGTGATTCCCACCCTCACGAACCATGTTATGCAAAGGGTACACTGGAAAAGATTGAGGTGCTTTGTGCAGCCGTCAATCCATGGGACATTACTATGATGCTAGATCTGCACATTTAATCCACCGCATTTTTTTGACCTGCACGCCACACTTTTTATTCCCACCGCGTTTTTTAACCTGCCACAGTTTTTTTGGAACCTGCGCACTGTGCACCTAAATTTTATCCCTGCTGCATCTTTGACCTCCCATACCCACTTAGATGCCAGGCTCCTACTACGCACCCGCTGTTTCAAGAGAGAGAGGCTACATCTGAGGGCATTAAGATACTTAGTGTACGGGTACTACCGAAAATTCAAAGTTGTAGCGGGGTTTGAAGTTCGGTAGTACCCGTACACTAGTAGCATCCTAATGTGATGTAGCCTCTCTCTCGACACATCGGGTGCGTAGGAGCCTGCTCAACGTGGCGCCTTACCTGTCGAGTGGTTTTCTGCTAAACCATTGGAATGCATACAAACGTCAGAGGAAAATCTATTTCCTCCCGTAAGAGTTCATCCATTCCCACTCGTACTACTAGTCGAGGCCTTTAACTAACATCTCTTACCAGCCTGCTGAGGCCATTACTTTTCCTTTGGAGGATGTAATGGACGTAAGCCCTGCTCGGTGCTGGCGCTGGTCAACCAATGAAGATATGCTCCTTATCGCCCAAGGCTGTCACTTGTGCTGAACAAGATGATCTCTCCTCTCCTTCTTCGTCACTGTCCTAGCACACACTCCAGCGCATGGGAAGTGGCCCTTTGTTGTCTCACTTCAACAAGCCAGGATTGCAGGGTTTTGGTGTTCCTTTGAATGCCAACAAACATCCCCATCGCCCTGCCTTCTCTGCTGCAGTACATCCTGCAGAGGGTGGTGCCTTATCTGTATCCTGTAATGATGACCTCGGGCAAGAGGCTTGCTGAACCAGCTCAGGCAGCATTTCTCACCCACAGCTTTACTCTCAATGTCCATCATCTGCCTTCCACACCCGATAATACTCCTCGGACCCGCAAGTCCGAATCGAAGAAGAAAAGGGAGGTGCCGTACAAGGAGGAAATCCAATCCAACCTCTCCTGCGAGTTTAGAGGCACCGAGCGAGTACAATATATCACGGAAACAATCATCCTATATACCATGGAGCCACAGATAGATACTTGTAAATAATTATGAATCATATACTAATGTGGTATTATGAACACGCTGGGATTAAGTGGTAGAACACCGAGTGTGCAGCGCAGGAGGTCAACAAACGCGGCGGGGATAAAAGGTGCACGCGCGCTGCGCAGGTCAAAAAAAAAACCGCGGCAGGTCAAAAAACGCGATGGGAATAAAAAGTGCGGCGCACAGGTCAAAAAAATGCGGTGGATTAAATGTGCAGATCTAGCGTCATACTCGGTATGCCTCGAACCTGACTTTTCGTCGCGCTCGCGCTGGCTCCTGTCACCATCAGATGTTTTACACCCCAAGATACCCTCCTACTAAACCTTCCTCCGTGTGTTGTACTGGTAGATATTTGTGGGCATGAAAATTAGTGGTGCAACACATTCATGTCCGCAAAATCACAAGCATAGCGTCGGACTTGAGTTTTTCAGTATCCTAAGTCGACGTGCCTAAGATCAACGCTTCGGATTACAGCTTGGCGGTTATCATTGTTTGTGTGCACATTTTAGTGATTTTACAGTAGCAGAGAGCCAGCTATGTGACATATATGTGGCCTTGAAAACATACGCCAGTGATCGGTACTATAGAGAAGGTCATAATGCGTACAAGCGGGTGTACAAGAAAACCTTGATCTTCTTTAGTTTTAGGCGACGGAGAGCGTAGGGTAGTCATGTTACTGTACAGTCTCTGATAGCAATATTTGCTAGATTCCTGACCATTGCGTGCCAAATAGTCATTGGGACAACGAGGCTAGGTAGCGGACGAATCCTGCCTGCTAGAGTCGATGGTTTCCATTGTAAGTTGGCTGGTGAAGATTGGGTGAGGCAATTCTATCGATATCTCCCTTCTTGCCAAGCGTTCCATGCTTAATATCATGCGACACCCCTACATGTAATGTCATAAGCATAAGTGAATGCCTTCCCAAACGAAATGTGGTCATACTGAGATACTGAGCAGAGACACGACCCAGCTGAATTGTGGAAAAGAACAGGCATCAGCAACACGGAATTCGGCGCCAAACAAAGAACACAAACAAAAAGATAGCGACTCCTCGCTCGTTCTCCATGTCACATATAATCAACACCGATACAAGTATCACTGCGTCATCAGATCAGTACCAGGCGGACGTATCCGACTGTTGTTGGTGAAGTCTGTCTACTCACAAAAGATTGTAGCATACATTGTGCTGCCATGACGAACCACGAGTAATATAAGGGGGGTGTTGTTCCAACCTGCCCTGAAAGCGAGGAAGTACTTGAATAGCATCAGGCCGATAAGCACGCAATGGACGATGAAACCCAATATGCTAAGCAGACCCACAGAATCTAAGGCAGTCACAGTAAACAGCGGAGCTAGGACTCACCTTTGGTTCCTGCCACCCTCGGTCATTTGCATTAGAAGGCACGTTTGGTGAATGACTAAGCCTTCCTGCAACCATAGCGACCTCAATGTCCCCGCAAATTCCGTCAACATCAAAACCGACAGTACGAAACCAATCCTCCTGGATCTGTTATATAGAGCAAATACTGTAGGATTTATCCGATCGAACTGCATATCATCCAACAGAGAAATCTCATTATGCTTACTGCGAGCGGCCAAAATAAGCTCGAGCAAAGTTGCAAGAATCTGTGTGAAAACTAAAATATAGGCGAACCACATGTTGCAGAGAATAGGGAGGTTGTTGCCATCCGTCAATCGTTCGATCAACCAGTTGTGTGTTCTAAGTTGAGATCAGTGAGTCTTGACGAGGTGGGTATGGGACATGTTGCAGTGCACTCACACGCATGCGAGTATTACAACATAGCGAAGAAAGAAGTAGACCCACTTAAAGGGGTTTCCATTACGCATACTGAAGGCGTCGAAGAGACGGTGTCAGGAAGCTGACCTGAATAACGACCAGACTTGACACGTACGTCCAAATATATTGAACATCTTTGTCGAATGTTAGAAGGCAGTGCCAGACCAGAAAAGTGAGACACGCGACTCGGAGTGGAATCAGCACCATGGAAAACGTCAGAAACACTGGCTTTAAAACGTACCACTATGGTAGCGCACATCGCGAACGGCAGCCACATACGCGGGACCCATCACATTGTCGATATCACTTGAAGACATCTTGCAGAATCAGAATCCCGGTCGCAAAGGACTGTCTGATAGTGACGGTCTGGCGCGAGTGCGTGAGGTGAATTATCTTGGCGCTAAGTTGTCCAACTCATCACAGACAGCTTTGAATGACCCTAAGTACCTGTGATAGAGTCAGCCCTGTGTCACTCCCACGTCTCTTGTAGCTGCCGCCGACGCCGTCCAGTAGTACAATGATTGTTGTCGTAAAATCACCAATACAAACCCCATCTGGCATCACCGGTACCGCCAAATCACCGCAGACCCTCCCACCAGCCTCGCATCACGTACTGACCCGTGACGACACCATGAATGCTTGATACTATGGCGATGGCTAGGAGCTGACCACCTGACGTACATTTGAGCAGCAAGTACTTAAGAAACAACGGAGATAAAAGTAAGCGAGTGGACTCGGAAGGACGTGTTAGGAACAAGAAAAGACGTACTCGATGATATTGCGCGTCAGAGTTAGACTAAGGAGAACATCCGGGGATTGGTATCTAGTGTCATCTAACAGAGAAGTTCTGAGGGCCACAAAGAGAGAGTATGCAAGCGAGATCAAGGAATATTAGCCTTGGACGGACGTTTTACTTGAATGAACGAACTTTATTGTCTCGATGCGGTAATCCTTTTAGGTTTAGGTAACAGAGTTATGCATTATTACCTCATATTATGGCCTTCTCTACTGTACTGTCGCACAGCAGTAGTTGCTAGACTCCCAGCTATTACGCGCCAGATGATCATCGGGGCAGTGAGGCCAGAGTGGATTGATCCCGCCTACTAGAGTCAATGGTTCCAATGCTAAGTTGGCTGGTGAAGATTGGCTGGAATGTTTCTATCGCTATCTCCCTTCTTGCCAAGCACTCCATCCTTAATATCATGTAGCATCCCTGCATGCAATGTCATGAGTAGGTGCATTCGCAAAACCAATTGTGGTCATACCAAGATACTAAACAGAGACACGGCCCAGCTGAATTGCGGAAAAGAACAAAGAACAAGGATAAGCAACACGGAATTTGGATACAAAAACATAGTAATTTCTCGCTCATTCTCCAAGTCACATACAATCAACGATGATAAGAGTATTATTAGGTCGTCAGATCAGTATAAAGCAGACTGATCCGACCGTCGCTGGCGCCGTTTACTCACAAGAAACTGTAGCATACATTGTGCTGCCATCGCGGACTACAAGTGAGTCGTGACACAAGTGGTGTCCTGTTCCAACCTGCCCTGAAAGCCAAGAAGTAGTTGACCAATGTCAGCCCAATCAACATGCAATGGACGATGAACACTAAAAGTTGCTAAGCAGACCCGATCATTATATACTTAGCACCCACAACGTTAGGGCTCGGCGACACTCCGATCGTGATCCGAGTCAAGGCCAGACTGCCAGTGGTATTAGCCGTTATGTTTGCAATACGACCGGTCCAAGGTATAATGTTTACCTCTGGCAATATAAGAAGAGGGCGACTGACTTGCCTTAACGTTAGGTGTCTTCAGCCCACCATGTCTACCAACCTTCGCTGTGAAGGTAATCTCTTCCACTCGCCTTTGCCCATCAAGGTCATAGCATGTGCATGTTCTCCACCAAAGGCGACATCGATCAGTAGAACTCAACAACCCGACGTTCTCACCACCGCAGAGCTTCTGCTCGAACAACTGAAGGAACTCGAAACCCTTTGTTCTACCGTCGAGGGATGCGTCCAGCTCTGAAGGAACTCGAGTGTCTCATCTCCGAGTCGCCTACCGCAGACGGGTCACCACGGGGCCCTGCTTGCCCCGCCAACACACCAATTAGCTCTCGCTTGCGCCTCGTGTCCCCGCGCCTTCGAGGACTATTCGACCTGCGTGGACCGGGGCAGGTGAACATCGACGCGATACAAAACTGCCTGGACTATTTCCCGGAAACCAAAGCAGAAGACAACCTTTCCACGCACGAAGATCTTGGACATTCCAAGGAGTGGGTGGACGATGACGAAGAAGCACTGATCTCCCCGTTTGATGACAAGTGTGCGCTTCGGCAGAGCCCACGAAAGGTGGAGAAAGATTTGCCTGCGATTCCGCGTGAGGAGCCCGGCGAGGTCGCGGAGTCGAAGATCCCGAGGAAGGTTTATGTTCAGAGACAGCTGTCAGCATCGAGGAAGTTGACGGGTCGATCATCGGGCACTGTGACGCGAAGTACTTCGCACCAGCGTCATCCCAGTGTACGCAGCGTCAAGGCCACGAACACTGCCTTGGATTTCACAACCAAAGGGACAATGCGTCGAGGCTCGTGGAAGCGGAGCATCATGGAGAACGTAAAGACAAACTGTGGAACAAAGATTTTGTCTGCCACCGAGAATGTGAGTGTGAAAGACAGCGCTCGTAGGAAGGAAAAGAGGAAGGGGGTGTGGTCAATCTATTCGGTATGCTCAGAACTTGGTCTGAGTGGGACCCATCATGGTGCATGAGTGACTCGGAGGGCAGTGGCCAGGGCACTGTTTCGGGCTCGAATGACGGATCCTGTCAGTGTACTCATACAAGTTTGTGCATGTAATATTAGCTCCGTTACCACCGAATTCTCACACCATACGAATCACGTTGGTGGTCTCCTTGTCTATGCTTGTATCCTGTGAAATGCTGTCGAGCGCGAGCTCCGAGCTTCCGAGTCCTTTCATGAAGCTAATAGAGAGCCTCGGCTGTGACTCAAGTCACTTGCCCAGCTATATGGGAATAGTGACCTTCTGGCGTACCGTCATAAGTATGAATCTGGTGCAAAGCACACCCACCTTCACGCGTCTTCACGAGGGTCCGTGGACAAGTCATCTGATAACTTGAAGGCTCGGCGACCACCAATATAATACATTGCTACACACCCAAATTAGGGCTTAGTGCGAATGGACGATTGACGGAAAATGTTAGTTCAATATATTTTCAGTATTGCTTGAAGATAGGTATGGTGTGCTTGGAGTAATGTGAGGGCTGTCTGTAGTATGGAATATATGATATATTTGTGTAACATAACACCTTGGATGTCCACCAGAGATCCAGTGAGTCTCCAAGGGTCATTCAGGTGTGACGACCAGTCAGTGTCACTCTCTGTGCATCAGAGAGATGTACTGTATACTAGATTCACAGATGACCGAAGAGCCATCAAGACGTTAGGTGACTTTTGTAGCAGTCGTCTCCACGACGCCGCAGCTGATTATAGTCATAGTAACTGGCATCCTTCTCCTGGAAACATTGATGAGACTGTCTTCGTATTTTATGCCTTTTGGGAATGCTCGACCAGCGATACTGGAATAATTTATCCACTCTCCCTTCCCTGGGTCATCTGGTCATTCATAGCTTTAGTACCCATCACTGGACTTGGTAAGCAACAGAATAGCTCAGACCATTCAGCAGCTAACCTGAAGAAGTGACTACACTGACTCATGGCTTCTATTGTTGGAGAATAGCAACCCTCCGGAACTCCTACCTCCTCCCACTTCCCATTATGATGGTAATATATAGGATCCGATGAATCAGAAGTATCTTGAGGGTACTGAATGTGTATTTCTTTAGATCTCCTTGTTCCAACTTCTCAGCATCATATTTTTAATGTTTACTGTAAGTCTTACTCTGCAACTACAACTATCTAGCTAGACGTTTCCACAGGGATGTATTTTACTTACTGAAGCCTTCGTCAATCCCATTTCTTTCTCCACAGGGCTGGTGGTGAGTGCACAGCTTATTGTTTTGGGCTATCTAGAACCCAGACATCTGGCAGACCTGGCTCGGAAGTAGTAATGTGATTTGGCAATTACAATCTGCATGATACTAAGTGTGCGTCTGCTTGTGCTCACTTTCCGGACTCATCGCTGATGTCCCACAGCTCCGTCCTTCTGAGTCTCGCTTCAGAAGCACCAAGTCCACCCTAGTCAAGTTAACGAGGCTGACCATAGAGACTGGCCTTGTGACGACTATAGCTGCACTCCTAGAGCTTATCCTTGGACTTCATTATACAACATACAACTATCATATCGCGTTGTAAGTCTTCACGAAAGCACTGAGAGTGTCCTCGCTGATACTTTGCTAGGTTTTATGCCATATCGAAACTGTGCGTTGTCATAGCTTCTGATCCTTGTCATAAGTTCTGAGAGACTCGGAAATATAGCTATGCAAACTCTCTGCTAGCGACTTTGAACTTCCGGCTTGTTCTCAGAAGTCAATATGATCCAAACCTGACTGACATTGCCTGGGATGACATGACATCGAATACACAGTCAAGGCAACTAGGTTCCCAGTCAACGGATGCCGCGCAAATCCTGGCCCGGGAAGAATTTGACATGGACACAGTTATGGATCTGGACGAGCATCACATTCTGGTCGGTCATTGATTCATGTGGGTTCGTGTATACTGGGCCGAGAAAGAAACATTCTGTTGAAGATCAGAGCATCGGAAATTCATTGATTCGTTCTTGCAGAAGCGCTAAAATTGATTTTACGAAGATGTACGAAGTTCCTGATAGGTCAGCACAGGTGTAAACTAGGGCAATACCAATGCTACCAGAAATATGTATCCGAGTTTATGCGCACAGTCCTCGAAAACTGCGGGGTCGCAAATACTATGGGTAACTACTAAACTCGTACAGAACAACTGATTTTGGCGGTTGCTAGTGTCGTTCAGTTCTGGAGCTGCCTTCGGAATTTGCGAAATTGCGGCACGCTCAGTGATAGTATAGTCAAGATCAAGGTTTAGGCGGTGTCGACGGTGTTCGGAATTGAGAAGAGGTGCTCGGGCCCTTCAGGCCTTCGACGATTCTTACACTGGCTCCGTTCCTAAACGATACACCAGGACGCTTGTGCTCCTTCAGTTATTCGAGCGCAACCTTGGCAACGACGGGCACCTTTAATTGTTGTTAAGATATGATGTCTGGTGCCGCCATGGGCATAGAAGGTACTGTAACCTCGATAAGCGTTCCGGAGGAGTTTCTCTCGTTGGAATTCGTATGCACGACCCGCGAGAAGCATACTTGTAATTAATCGGAAGTTCGAAACCTGGGTCGAACCGACAACTCGAACTCGTATCCTGGTGGAATACTTCGTCGATGCGAGCAAACACGTCAAAGAACACCACTCTGTACAAAATTCAATCACCACCTTGCAAGGATCGCGTCGGACCTTACTTGTTCCATCACTGAGAACGTGTACGTCAAGTGGTTTAAAATATAATGATGTCATTACCTGCTAGAAGGATCATCGGATGAATCGGTCAGGCGCGGGATACGCAAAGCCTGTGGATTTCAGTTGATTAGGGATACGGAAGGGATGATTGTGAATAAGATGAGGCACGACGATGATGATGGTGAATTAGACGATTCTGATGAAATTGTAATTGAGTCGATTTGTGAAGTCGATAACCTTGACAAACTTGCGACGTTGCAGCAGCGAGGGCTTTGCTGTCGTTCTTTGCTTTCCTCTTCCGCCTTGCACCCAGCTTGCGAGCGGTATATGAACGATGTGGGGACCCACGAGCTGGAAGGGGAAGAAGCTGGACGAGGATAGAGTGTGCGCAAGCGATCTCGGTTGGCGCGGGCGCGGGAGGACGTTGGGTTCTCGCCTTGTTGATGCAGTTCAGTATCGACAGGGGATCCGGCTTGAGTAGTTATCGTGGCGTTCCGGAGACAAGTTGGCGTCGCAAGGTCGTCAAACTCGGCATGAGTAGAAAGGGAGAGACTCCATCGATACTGCGAAACCACGGTCATCTGCGTCGATGTCCGAGTCGATGGCAAAGTCGGACCCACCGGGATAGACCAGGAGGCAGGGGAAGACGGACGAGGTACTTCGATATCGGAGGGTGCGCAAGTGCGAGTGGGTAGCATTTTCATTGCCCCCGCAAATTCCGTCAACATCAAAACCGACAGTACGAAACCGATCTTCGTAGATCTGTTATATAGAGCATAAAATTTATCCAATCAAACTGCATCATCCAACGGAGAAATTACATTATGCTTACTGCGAGAGGCCAAGATAAACTCGAGCAAACTTGCAAGAATCTGTGGGAAAACTACGATATAGACCTGCCATATCCCGCAGAGCATGGGGGGTTGCTGCCATTTACCAATGGTCCGATCAACCAGGTGTGCATTCTAAGTTGAAATCAGTGAGTCTCGACGAGGTGGGCATGGGACAGATTGCAATGCACTCACACACATGCGAGTATTACAGCATAGCGAAGAAAGAAGTACACCCACTTCAAGGGGTTTCTATTATGCATGCTGAAGGCGTCGAAGAGACGGTGTCAGGAAGCTGACCTGAATAACGACCAGACTTGATACGTACGTCCAAATATATTGAATATCCTCATTAAATGTTAGAAGGCAGTGCCAGACCAGAAAAATGAAACATAAGACTGGGGGTCAAATCAGCACCATGCAAAACATTACGCCTCTCAAACATACCACTATGGTAGCGCACGTCGCGAATGGCAGCTGCATGTGAAGGAGCTATCGCATGACCTGAAAACATCTTGCAGGAGCATATTATTGGTCGCAAGGGATCGTCTGATGCGTGACAGTCCGGCGTGATGATATGTGGTTGAGCAGATTGACGTTAAGTATGGTCCGACTCATCATGAACAGGTTCAACGGTTGACATTGTTAAGTTTAAGGTTAACCGTAACAGGATTAGCCCTCTGACATTCCCACGGTGGCCCAGGGCGCACAATACTTCATACGATTGAAAAATTCTTCATTCTTCAATTAGCGCTCGGCCATTAGCGCGGGTGGTTTCGAAAGTTTCCACCAGGGACCACCATTTGAGTCGGATCAACTGTTGAAACTTGTGGGTCGTATCGACTCGTATTTTAGATTCACTCGTAGGGAAACGCGGCATTTGCTGGCGTCGCTTTATGGTCCTCGCTGTCCTAGATGATGGGGCCATCGGATGCTGTTTCTATGGTCAATGTAACATTGTAGAAAACACTACATTACAGGGAGATGTGGCTTGTGAACACGATCTCTTCGTCCGAGGGATCCCCTCTTGTAAAACGTTCCGTGTTTAAAACGAGACGGCAACCCTATTTTAAATTTGAGCTTTTTGTATACAGTTCGAGATCCATTGGCATTGCTCACGAGAGCCGAATAGAGCGATATCGACCAACTTCATCTGACTTGTCAATCCAGTGGCTTCTAACAGCGAGCATATGAGACGCACCATGCAAGAGCCATAATTCGCATATCCTCGAGCGCAGAGATCACCAGAGCGACACTACATATCACTAAATTGAGCCACCCGACTCCCAATCAGCTCTACCCAGTTGATGGTTTGCAGGGTGACTCACGAAACGCTAGGGCATAATAGCTTGTGGCATCCCTCACGAGAAGTGATAGAAGGGGCGTCCTCCCCCACCCGAGTCTAACCCCGACGAAATGCTTAAATATGATCATGCACATGAAGGTGCTTTGGACGATCATGGTGATACATCTGAGGCACCACGTCAACCTACAGGTGAGTGCTTTGGAAAGTAAAAGCTCACGCGAAAGGATTTGATACCTCCTTCATTGGGCGAGGGAGAATGCAAACCTCATACTCCACTTCAGAGCATTGGGCTATATTCAATACTCCGACAACCAATTCCAAGGAGATCAGGCTACCAAGGAAGAAGCCCACTTTGCGGCTTCGATTGAATAGCGCAAAAACTGATTAACAGAGCGAGTTGAAAAATGGACTTTGTGTAGTTTCTGAGCTCACTTCTGGTAGCCAAAATAATCTCGATCATGCAACTCGACAGTTGCAGCATGAATATCGAATACCGATACCACATCGTGCACAGGAAATCTGACATGCCACCCAACGACAAACTCGGCAAGATAGCCAGTTGAAATCTGTGATGACACCAGTCACCTCGGTATGCTGATGGAAGAGTGACTACCCGACCTACATTTGCGCGGCTAGCAAGACGTAACGAAAATAAAAGTAGAACCATTTGAGCACGCAGCGTTGCATTCTGGCAACAATAAGTTGAAGGCAGCGTAACTGTAACTTGCATGGTCTTACCGCCATATATATCCTATCTCCTGCCCGAGTGTCAAGAGCAAATCCCAGACCAATAGGCTGAGCGTGGCCACTTCGGTACTGTAAGCGTGTGTGTTCTCGGAGGAACGTAGTGGAGACAAAACACACCCGCTTGATATTGAACATCACGCACAGCCTCACGATGCGCTAGCGAGAGAGTCTGAGTGCGAGTGACTAATGTCATTTGCAGGTTCTGTGAACTCCTACGACTCGCGAGGGGGTGCAAAGGATCGTTATTCAGGGAATTTTCTATCAATCCACCCAACTTGATATGTGTTGCCCATAGTGGTGCTATCACGAGAACGTGTGGTGTTCGTGCCTGGGGGCTTCACAGTAGCGAGGAAACTTCTCTGGGAACAAAAGCTCAAAGCTTGTGACACGCATCTAGGAACAACAACAATCAATATGTAGCGACGCAAGGTTTTCCCGGCAGCACACACCTCAGCGACCCTTGAAAAAGTCTCGTGTATTCACAGTAGCAGTTACTCAAGTGTGTCGATTAACCACCCAATTAGGCTAAAGTAAACAAAGTGTCAGTAGGGGCCCGGAATAGCTAGGAGGGTCGACAGTCTCCCTGAGCTGTGCTACGTCTGTGCAGACTCTTCAGATTGTCTGTGAGATGTTGAAAAGTCTGACTCGGAGTGGATGCGGCTGAGTTGATGTCTTGAGAAGTCCCATGGACACCACTCGGGGTGCTCGGGGTGACGCCGTCACTGCTACTAACAAGTCATCATAGTAGTCCTATGACTGCCGTGGTCAGTCATGGCCGTTGACACGGAGGAAGAGGAATGGCAGCGTTTGAGCCGCACAAACTGGCGCGGGTTAGGTCTGGCAGATCCGATTAAAAACGTCGAGGTGCGCTAGTTCCAAATATCACTCCGGCTCGCATCTTCACAGTCAATCTAACAGGACAAGTGGCTCTTGCTACCTGCTTTCCTCAAAGTGAAGGGTCTCGTCAAACAACACATCGATTCGTTCAACTACTTTGTCGATACCGACATCAAGAACATCGTCAAAGCTAACAACAAGGTCACTTCGGACGTCGATCCTAGGTTCTGGCTCAAATACACCGACATTCATGTTGGTTTCCCTGACCGCACCGATCTAGACGCTATCGACAAGAGCATCACTCCCCACGAATGTCGGCTACGCGACATAACCTACAGTGCACCTATTCTCGTCACGATTCAGTATACCCGCGGCAAGAGCGTCGTCAGGAGACCAAACGTGAACATTGGTCGTTTGCCCATCATGCTACGGAGTAACAAGTGCATCTTGACCGGGCGTTCCGAGGCGCAGCTTGCACGCATGTCCGAATGTCCGCTCGATCCCGGTGGTTATTTTGTCGTGAAAGGCACGGAAAAGGTCATCCTTGTCCAGGAACAGCTGAGCAAGAACCGAATCATCGTCGAAACGGATTCCGTCAAGGGCATCGTCCAGGCTTCCTGCACCTCGTGAGCATCTACGCGTCGTCTCCTGCAGGATCGTCCTTCACAACAGTCATATAGTTCAACTCACGGCGGTCTCAAATCCAAAACTTATGTGGTCACTAAGAAGGGCAAAATATATCTTCGTCACAACTCGATTCACGAGGACGTCCCGGTTGTTATTGTTCTCAAGGCTCTCGGCATCCAATCGGACAAAGAAATCCTTCTGCTCACGGCTGGTACCACGGACGCCTACAAGTCTGCCTTCGCTGCAAATTTAGAAGAAGCTGCCAAACTTGGTATATGCACTCGCCATCAAGCTCTGGAATGGATTGGATCTAGGGTAAAAGTTAATCGCAAGGTTGTGGGCCCACGAAGACCAGCCTGGGAAGAGGCACTGGAGGCACTAGCGACGATCGTATTGGCCCATGTACCTGTTGTTGGATTAGATTTCAGGTCAAAGGCTATCTTCGTCGCGACTATGACTCGGCGCGTTCTCATGGCCATGGACGATGAAAAAATGGTTGACGATCGTGACTATGTTGGTAACAAACGACTGGAGCTGTACGTGGCACTCGTCATACCCCACTTGTTCCGGTACTCACGCAAACTCAATTTCAAGCGCCGGTCAGCTGTTGGCGCTGCTCTTCGAGGATCTATTTAAGACCTTCAATGCGAATCTCAAATCCGCTATCGACAAGGTCCTGAAAAAGCCCTCGCGGACGAATGAATTTGACGCATTCAACACCATGCAGTTTCAGGGCGATCACATCACCTCGGGTTTCGTTCGCGCGATTTCTACCGGAAACTGGTCTCTCAAACGATTCAAAATGGAAAGAGCGGGTGTCACTCACGTTCTCAGCCGGCTGAGCTTCATATCAGCTCTCGGAATGATGACCCGTATCTCGTCTCAATTTGAAAAGACTCGCAAGGTCAGTGGCCCGCGTGCCTTACAGCCTAGCCAATGGGGTATGCTTTGTCCCAGCGATACCCCGGAAGGCGAAGCCTGCGGTCTCGTAAAAAATCTCGCGCTCATGACGCACATTACCACGGACGTGGAAGAGGAACCTATTATACGTTTAGCCTTCATGCTCGGAGTGGAAGGTTTGAACACAACTATCGTTAACTCAACCTGACAGCTCATCACTGTTATAAAGATATCAGCCTGGCCACCGGCACGGAGATATACGGTCCTCATACTTTTATCGTTAACGTAAACGGGACGATCGTCGGCTTAACACGATATCCTGCCCGGTTTGTCGCCAACTTCCGAAGGCTGCGCAGGGCGGGTCGTATCAGTGAGTTTGTTGGTGTCTACGTACATCACCGTCACCGCGCCGTCCATATCGCAAGCGACGGAGGGCGGATATGCCGGCCGATGATTATCGTTGAAAACGGGGTGCCGAAGGTTACTTCGGAACATATCGCCGTCAGTGCACAATTCTCGCGATGGGTGTAGTGAATGCTGATGTAACTTGGACGGCGCAGCAACTGAAAGCTGGAAGGATGTCGTTTGACGACTTTTTACGCCGCGGCCTTGTGGAGTATCTCGATGTCAATGAAGAAAACGACTCGTACATTGCTCTGTACGAATCGGACATCGTCCTTGCGACGACACATCTAGAGATCGAACCATTCACCATCCTAGGTGCTGTCGCCGGACTCATTCCATACCCCCACCATAATCAATCCCCACGAAATACATACCAATGCGCCATGGGTAAACAAGCGATTGGCGCCATTGGCTACAACCAGTTTAATAGGATTGACACGCTTCTATACCTATCCGTTTACCCTCAACAACCAATGGTCAAGACCAAGACGATCGAATTGATTGGTTACGATCGTCTTCCCGCCGGTCAAAATGCAATAGTAGCTGTCATGAGTTACTCTGGGTACGATATCGAAGACGCGCTGATTCTCAATAAGGTAGGTCGTGATTCTTGTTCCTCACTTTGGAGGCTCATCGGATTGGCATTAGGCTAGTCTGGACCGCGGTTATGGAAGATGTCAAGTATTGCGCAAGAATGCCACACTTATCCGAAAATATCCCAACGGCACGTAAGTGTGCTTTCCTCTTACAACGAGGGTATTTTCCAATTCCTGGGCGCATCCTAGTTTCGACCGGCTCGCGGATGCACCGCTTGACGGGAATGGTGCGGTCCAAAAAAAGTACGATATCATCCAGTTGGACGGTCTCGCAGGTGTTGGGGAAAGAGTCGACCCAGGGGATGTCTATGTGAACAAGCAGACCCCGACGAACGCAAATGACCACACATTTACCGGACAAGCTGCCACGGTCCCTTACAAGAACACTCCGATGACATATAAATCCCCGGTTGCTGGGTACATTGACAAAGTTATGGTTAGCGACACCGAAAACGACCAGACCTTAATAAAGGTACTGATCCGCCAGACACGGAGGCCAGAATTAGGGGACAAGTTTTCTTCTCGGCATGGCCAAAAGGGCGTGTGTGGATTGATCGTGAACCAGGAGGACATGCCATTCAATGACAAGGGAATCAACCCTGGTAAGATCCAGACGTTTTCGGGTTTCATGGGATTGACACCATATTATAGACACCATCATGAATCCTCATGGTTTCCCTTCTCGGATGACCGTCGGGAAGATGATTGAGCTCTTGGCTGGCAAGGTTATCACCCCTCCTTTCTCCCCGGACTATATGTTCACCCCTGGTTCCAGGCAGGCGTTCTATGTGGCAAGCTTCAATACGGAACCGCATTTGGCGGGTCCAAGGGACGTCGCATCGGATTTTTTTCCCCCTTTGACCGGCTCAACGGTGCCCCCTTTAGGTGGAAGACATGTCTCGGATCTTGATCGAGCACGGCTTCAATTATGCCGGGAAGGACATGCTCACAAGTGGTATTACCGGTGAACCAATGGAAGCCTACGTTTATTTCGGGCCTATCTATTACCAGGTAAAGCTTGCGACTGCCTTTCTCCATTTGAACAGCTCTCCACGCATCCCTATCCTTTGCAGAAACTGAGTGAGAAAATATCACCCGTTACGCACCACTGATTGATTGACACTTGTCATCATTCACAGAACACATGGTCATGGACAAGATGCATGCTCGGGCAAGGTACGCCCTGATCCTGAGAGTGCCCTTGCTTATTCACAGCCTTACACACAGAGGGCCACGTGCAACCTTGACGCGGCAGCCTACTGAAGGTCGGTCCCGGGAAGGAGGACTGCGGCTTGGAGAAATGGAACGCGACTGCCTTATTGGCTATGGCGCAACCCAACTCTTACTCGAGCGCCTCATGATTTCATCCGACAAATTCGAAGTGAACGCCTGTCAGGAATGCGGCCTGATGGGCTATCACGGGTGGTGTTCATATTGCAAGAGTTCGAAAAAGATGGCGACGCTGACGATTCCCTACGCCGCCAAATTGCTCTTCCAGGAGGTGAGTCATGCGTATCGATTTCGAAATCCCCAGCCACGTTTTTTTTTTCGTTGCTAAAAAAAACGACGTTCTCATTCCAGTTGATGGCCATGAACATCGTACCACGCCTTGTTCTAGATGATGCTTGAGAAATCGTAATTTGCTGACCCTCGTCATATATCTTATGTCACGACATTTCATGCGGCGTCGGGCATGGAATACTACCGATAGCATCTTCTCGTGTCTTACAGATCCAATCAATCACTCCCTAACCAAGCTGTATTTGCTGTGCCCTCCTGAAGGAATGAGATCTAAACAAGGGGGAATTTAGTCAGCACGTGGGTGGTGGGCCGATTGCAATGCACCCGGCATTGGGTTCACGTCGGCACTCTCTCAGCTGCGGTGAAAAGGTGATACGCCACTCAGCACGATGACCCGGCCGTGGTGCGAAGAGTGCGGTCGTGGCACTCTCATAAGTTATCTCGCGTTGGCCTGTGTGTCCCAAATGTCGAAGGGGGGCTGTACTTATCACCGGAAATAAGATACATTGCCAAGGCGGTGTTTTCCAAATATTTCTATCATGACAATGTGAAGTGATCGGAAGAGTGAGGGGGGTTTGGGAGGCGAGCGAACGAGCAAAGTCATCATACGTGTGGGGTGAGAAAGGTCCAGGAAGCGTCGTAAGCAGTCTTTGCATGAAAATTTTCTTTAATAACCGTGTTGCGTGCGTGTTGAACGCGTCCCCGGTTCTTCCGGCAAAGTTTTGGTGGCGATCACCCTCGATTCTGACGACTGCGTCTGTGCGTTCGAGAGGGGAAGACCCGAGTGTAAGGATCCCGACTAAATTGCCTCGACGGGGGGGAACACCTCTATGGAATGGAAGATGCGTTTTTTCTCCCTAATGTTGCTTTGGGGGAGGGTCGGCATTTTTTGTATCGTGTGACGAGGTACGACAACACGCGATCACCGGGGGAGCTACGTACCACTCGAAGCCTTTTTCCGCAGCCCAAGCATAAATCGCGTGGTGTCATCCACAATGCGATGATGATGAGAAACGTCGGGACCAACCAGATAAAAAGGCGATACATCATGAGAGGCATCATGCGTGGCAAGGAACGCGATCTCGCAAGAAAGCGCCCATCTCGAGAAATGCCTAAATGCGTCGTGAACCGACGTGTACCGTGTCGTTTCGTGGAACTTTGAGCGCTGCTGCGCGCGGACGAAAAAAAAGTTGGGTGGTAGTGGGAACTTGGAATGTTTTCCGGGGGACGAGCTCGGAGGCGATGCGCACTTGACGACATTGGCGTCGACGCATTTTTTAGACGCCTTGCGGAGTTTTCTAACACGACGTGTCGTTTCGGACCGCATCACTGCATTCTTTCTGTATCCTCGTCCGGGGAAAAAAAAAAAAAAACTTGTCTGTGTCTGTGTAAAAAGATGAGCGCGAGGGGATCTACAGGGAACAGTGCGACCGCGCTCCGTCGGTTGATGACAGAGTACAAGCAACTCACCTCCGGAGGTTCGCCCGTTTTCCCTGCTCGTTACGAAAGAGAGAGACTCACCACACCAAGGTTCCCCCGATGGCATGTTTACAGCAGGTACGTTCCCCCCACCCTCGCCTCGTAGATCTCGACGTGACACAACGACAGGTCCCATCTCGGAATCAGACTTTTTCACCTGGGAGGCCTTGATATGTGGTCCCAAAGACACCCCATTCGTACGGTTTCTCCCACTCTAATCGCAATTTCCAAGTGTGATCCACCTCCTTTTTTTTGCTAGGACGGTGGCGTCTTTGTCGCCAGGCTCACCTTCGTACGTCCCCCCCCCCTTCCTTCCTCCCTGGACGTACCTGACCACGACCACAGCCATCCGATTACCCCTTGTCGCCATTCAAGATGAAATTCGACCCGCCACTCTTCCATCCCAACAGTACGTCTCATCCCCATTCAATTTACACCAGTATATGTTCTTGACGCCCAATTACGTCTCTGGGATCAGTTTACCCAGACGGTACCGTCTGCATATCGATCTTACATACCCCTGGCGACGACCCGACCATGTATGAACAGGCTTCTGAGCGCTGGAGCCCTGTCCAGAGCGTCGAAAAGGTCATTCTCAGCGTCATTTCGATGCTGGCAGGTACGCTCACCCCCTTTCGATCTGTAACCTAATCACCCCGCATCATCCGGTAGAACCCAACCTGGAAAGCGGTGCCAACATTGATTGCTGCAAGCTCTATCGGGATAACAGACCGGTACGCGATTTGTTCTCGACACCTCAATTATCCAATGCGAAACTATGTGTAGGAATACGAACGACTGGTGAGGGAATCCATTAAACAGCAGCTGGGTTTATGAGTACAACAAACGTGTGCGTGCAGTAGACTATAAGAAGAAGAAGAAGAAGAAAAAGGATGTACTCGCGTAGCTATATGACCCATAAGTGCAAATGTATAGGATAAAGCCTGCATAACGTTAGTATCCGTTCCTGGAACAAATTGTGTTTCATCGTCGTAGGCTAGCATGGTGCCTAAACACCCCGCCATCAAATTCTGGACCAGTCTTGCCAAAGATGTGGCGTTGGACGTATTCATTACGGAAAATCCCGTGGGGGTCGACGTCCTGCAGCACGCGTACAAAGTCGTCGAAACGGGGATAAAGGGTACGAAGGGTGTCCGGTCGGAGAGAGTGTGCTTTCGCCCAATGGGGACGCCCGCCGTGGCGGAGCAAGATAGCCTCGAAACGTTGAAACAATGTGCGGTAAGGTACTTCTAGCCCATAAGGTCTGGTGGGTGACGTCAGACACGACAGCCGGGGATGACGAGAGGGCTGCCCTCACTTGAACTGGACGATGCCGATCCAGCACGTCTGCTCACCATTGCTCGGACTGAGCCAAATGTCGTCCCTGTCCGAAAACCGGATCTCGATAGGAAAGTGCGGTCGTAAGCCGTTGGGATCCGCGAATTCGCGGGCTAGCCATGTATGGAGGTCTTGCAAGCAAGGTCGGGTGTTTTCATAAGGTATGGCCCACTCTGTCGTGTGCTGGGCAAACTTTCGGGTGGATGGGTTACCGGAGCGAGGGACGGTGACCGAAAAAGACGACTTACTCTGACATCTAGATTAAATATACGGTAGCTATCGTCCACGGCAACGACGTTGTTGCTGACGAGCCAAGCCGCAAACCTTGTCGCAAATACGTTGAGGGAGAGAAAGTAGCGACCCAAAAAGAGGATAAATTGGAGCACGTGGAAACCGAAAAAGGAATCCCAGAGCCAGCTTCCCACTACATTATGCCTTGACTTTCAAGGGGCGGATTGATAAGAAGGGGCCGTGTTGGGGGCGGGAAGAGGGGGGGAGTGGCGGAATGGGCTGCTTACCTCTACAGTCCGATCGGCAGAAAATACCCGCATCGTGTCCGCGGCTGGATACCACCACACCCGAACGTGTTGTGAAGCCGGGACGAGGGTGTCCATATTTCGGATGCATTCATGAAACGTCAACGACCGCTGGGTTTCCCTCAGTCGAAACGCAGGTTCCACCTGCAACGTGACCGACAGAATAAGCCCGGTACTACCCAGGCCACAAATGGATGCGATGAAGAGATCGGGTCTCTCCTGGCGGGAACAGGACACGCGGGTTCCGTCAGCCAATAAGAGGGACAAGGCGATGACATGCGTGGAGATAACGCCATAATTGATGCCCGTTCCGTGCGTTGCGGTGGTGATGATGCCGCCGAGCGTCTGGTCGGAGATGGAACCGACGTTGATCATGGCAAGACCCCGCTTAGCAAGCTCAGCATGCAGTGCGTCGAGGGTGATGCCAGCCTCGGCAACGACGTAGCGTTTCTCGACGTCGACCTGGAGGCGGTGTGTAGCGAAGGGGGTGAGCAATATCACGGCTAGATCGGCGTACCTCCAAGAGTCGATTGAGCTTGGTGGTGCGGAGCATGTAGCCGGATGTGCAGGAGAGATCGCTTGGGGAGTGACCGACTCCGACGGCGCGGACGACCTTGCCTTCGCGGCGGGCGAGCTCGAGGATGAGCTGGCAGTGGTGTACGTTCTCGGGCTCGAAGACGGCGAGGGGCGCGCATGCAAAGGTGCGGCCCCAGTTGATAAAGCGGGAGTCGGGGACGAGGATGGGGTGGAGGAGGTCGTGGAGGGGTTGCATGGTGGAAGACGAGGAAGAGACATGTCTCGGGGGACAGGATTTATGTTGTTGGATATGAGCGGGTGGACGGATTAGATTCGGCGTTGTCCGAGGAACCGTGTGCGACCGGATCTGACCACCCATAAAAAGACCCAGACGTCACCGACAAATTTTTATATATTCAAAATATATATCAATTCAAAAAATCAAACACCACCCGACTCCACTCCTGCCCGTCGTAGAACAACACCCCCCGCACCTCCGCACTGTCCATCTCCAGCCCGAGCTCAAACTCTGCGACCCGTCAGCATCTCTGTCACACAGCAACGCCATGCTTACCTGTGTAGAACCCGCTCGGCTGCGGTACACTCGCATTCTGCTGGAACGTGGGCAACGAGCTCAGATCCACCGTCCATTTGCAGAGTTCCGTCGTTTCGCCCTGTGGCATAAAACGTCAGTTACAACACTCGCGTGACGTGTCTGAGAGCTTTGCCTCATCCGTGTATCGCATCATCCTGTCCGACTCAGACGTGTACAGGACAGCCACAAAGTTGCAATCTGTCCAAGTCAGCCATCAGGAAATACACCAATGCCACTCCCCCTACCTTGCCCGCTCTGTGAGAATTTGCTACGGAGAAAGCTTTAGGCTGAATGACACATTTCAATTCAATTGCATCCCCACCAAAACTTGGTCTTCACGCGTTGCCTATACAAGCCACATCCGATCAGCCATGCAGTGCATGGGCAAAAATCGACTGCACACGCTTACCCTTTTCGCAGGATCGCGCCCTTCATTACCAGATATTGCAGCCTAATCGCTCGGTCACCAATCTGGTTCCCTACATGAACGCGGAATCCTCCTTACCGGTTTTCGCATATCGGCACGCTCGCATTATTCTCCCTGATGTATGCCGGTCGTTTTAACCAATCCTCGGGCTCTGCTGGCAGTTTCACCTGCACCCCCTCAGGTACCCACCCGCTTGCAAAATACAGGCACGCTCACCTTCATGATATATGCCCGTGGCGCAATTACCGTCGACACGATCGCCTTGCGCGAGAGTCCGTACTGTGCGGCACCACGCACGGTCGCCGTGTCAGCATCAGATGGCCGTGCGATCACTTTCATCTTGCCACTGAACTTGGCCTACACACACAATTCACTTTCACTTGATCGGTACCAGATCGCCTGGCGCCGGAAACTTGCCTCTACTTTTCTGAAAAGGTACTCGCTCCCAGCGAACCCTCCCACGAGGAGCAATGCATCAATCCGTTGCTCGATCTTCTTCGCCTGCTCTTCGATCATGTCGAGAACCTAAACAACCGTCAGCCACCGATTATCGATCATGACGCCACACAACCGCTCACTTGATTGACGACGGGGTCAAAGACTTCCCGCCGAATGAGAATACCCGGTATCGCAAGCTCACCATTGATCAGTCCCACAGAAGGGTCATGCGGGTCCTGAACATTGAAACAGGTAAAATGGAAATACGTTTCTGGAGGGGGTTTCATTTAGACGACGGTTGACAGACATCTCCGTGCGGCGAGCCGTACCATCGTCGATTTCACCTTTAAAGGCAAGCTTGTCGGTCTGGCTGAACGCATGCATGAAATACGCCAAACTCGCCACATCGAGGTGCGCAGGGTGTTCCGCCAACAGCGTGTTGACGAGCTCCCTGAATCGAAGGTCCAGAAAAAGAGAACCGCAATTTGCTCCCGAGCGTGCACACATCTCTGCGATCTCGATATTCCCATTCTGACCCACTTGGCCAGTAATCTTGTAGCACGCCAGATCCTGTCGGGCGGGCGAGTCACCCACGGTATGAGAGTAAAAAAAAAACTATACATACGACTGTACCGCCTCCCGCATCGCATATCATAAAGTTTTGACTCGTACGGAGTTTGTGCAGGTCCGTTAAGCGTGCACAGTGCACAGCGGCAGCCTCGGGTTCGCTAAAGATAGACCGTCAGGACGAGCCTCGTAGGCTGTGACGGGTTAACGTGGACATACGTGATGATGCGCAGGCGATCGCGCCAATGAATATCCCCAGCACGCGCTGATTGAACGAGCCCCGCTTCGATGGCAGCTGCCCGCATGAGATCACAACCCTTGGCGTCCCACGCCGCAGGGCAGGTCACCACGACATCCGCGGCGTCTATAAGCCAATAGTGAGGGTCGCACGACGAGGGATGGAAGGCAAGTGCATACTCAGGTCTGCGACCGCCCCTATCTCTCGTGTGATCTCTTCCTTTGCATACTCCCACAGACAGGTCAAAAAGTCGACGATCAAGTTCATGGCCGTTTTGCCGGGCTGTTAGAAGGGTGAATGGGTATCCTTTTTCGAGAGTGTAGGACACACGGCGGACTTACAGGAAGGTGCGGTAATCGCGGGTCGATGGCGCTCTCATCACGCAACGCACGCGGTTCGAGAAAGAGTTTGAACCTTGGGTAAAAAGGCATGATTGCGCGGAAGAAAACGAGAAGCGTGTATGCGCACCATTCACATCGGAGGGTACCCGGCATGGAACTCGCATTCTTGGCTTCGAGTCCCCATGCCAAAACCTGACCCTGTTGGTCGTACAACAGACATGTCGGCACTTTGCGAAACGTCTCGACCGAGCCGGGCCAGTGCAGAATCTGCTGGATTGCGCCCGACGCAATGCGCGCAGATGCATACGCCTTTTCGTGTTTTCAAATTCAAAACCAAATCAAACCCCTGAATCAGATGTGGACCTTTTACTCACCACGCCGGAAAAAGTAGTTCCTGGGCGGAAGAACACACGTCAGCAATCCGCATGGAGGAAAGGCGCCGTGGTTCGAGAACGTACCAAAGTCGATGGATATAGACATGCGAGCCTCGTCCGGGGGCCCACCGTACTCATTCCTGGGCATCGAAGTGAGTGTGTGCGTTATGGAAGTCGCGAGAGAGGGGGAAGTGGAAGCGTGTCGGGGTGGTGTGTGGATGGGAGTGGGTTGGTAGAGCGGCGTCGGTATTGCTGGATGGCCACCGCGACCAGGCGCGTCGAATGCTGGGTTGGAGGGCATCATCTGCATAGTCGGGCTCATCTGCATGGTCGGACTCATTGTGGACATGAAGGGCATGCCTTGCTGGATGCTGCCTGGTGGCGGGGACGGTGACCCGTGGGGCCATGGGGGAGACACCCCTCCGCCATGCATCGACGGGTGGTTGGCGTGAAGGCTTGGCGGAGGCGGCGATGGGCCGGTGGGGGTCAGTAGAGCAGGCTTTTCATAAATCTGCGCTGGGGCCTGCGCAGTCGGTTGTTGTTGAACGACGCCGGTGGTCGGTTGCTGTGGTCGATTGGTATACTGATCGTCCTTGCGAGTCGGTTCGCCACAGCATCCCATGGTTGCGTGTAGCGGTGGAGACAGAGAGCAGCAGGAGCAGCGAGCGAGAGCTGGTTTGGGTAAAAGAGACGGAATGCGTGCTGACAGGCGCTTGTAGGACCAAAATAGCGGTGCGAGGGCCGTGCTCGAAGCGAGACGGCGCTAAGGATTGGCCATGTCCAGCAGAGACCTCTTGAGCCATTCGAACGAGGTCGGCGACGCTGGGACTTTACCAGTTCACATCGATTATTCAAATGCCATCCAAGTACAAGAAAAAAGTGTACGTTTTACGGCCCACTCCGGTTACCATGCGTTCGAGCACAGCTGAGCCACACCGCCCAACCCCAAGCAACTATCAAAGGTCCTCCGAGTATAAGAAAAGGACCCACCAATGAAACGGTCCGCGGGTACTTGGACCCCCTCCAGCCGCGAAGGTTTTGAGTCCCGATTCAAAAATTTCAAAGTCCCTGAACCCGGCGACGCGGCTCTCATTCGACCCATGTCTGCCTCCAACCTCAGATCCATCGCTGCAGCATGGCCAGGGGACCCGTTCCGTCCAAACATGCAGCTCAAAACATTTTTCGAGTCGCTCGCGACACACCCACGTCTCTCCCCAGCAGTGGTACAGTCCGCGAGAGTGCTGCTGGACAATGGCGTACAGCACAGGGTGAGCGCGTCCTCGCTGACCCAGTCCGTCGTTTCTCAGCTTGGTGTTTGCAGTACCCTCTCTCTAAAAAGACCTTGGAGCCAGCGTCGATGCCCAGACACTATCAACGCCTGGTCCAAGGGTACGAGAGGAGCGCCAAGGGCATCCGACGGCCGTGGTGGCAGGTCTTTTTCGGTATCTGGAGATAACCCCCGTCGTTCTGTATTTCACTCGTACTCGGCGTTACGCCTGTCATCGCGTCGAAACAGATGAACATATAAATATCTTGTCCAAGGGGTCAAATGACAGAACATCCTCCCAGGCACCCTCTCTGAATGGCTTCCCCACCGTAGCCTGGCACATTCCCTCCATCACGTCCGGGGATCGCGTCCTTCCGGGTGCCGAGAACTCGCTGGAGAGAACAAATCCATTTCAATTACGAAACGGATATCAAAACCTGGTTCAATATTGATCCCCGTTTTTTATTCTGTCCGCCCAACTTGCCCTTCTGCGGAGGATCAGCGTCAATCCAATTCAATCCTCATGCATGTGCATCACATTCCAGGGTAATGACAGGAACAAAACCCAACGGAACTTGCATATTGAAATCGAATTCCCCGTTCACATACCCCTTAAGTTCACGCCAAAATGGCAATACTCGACGCCTCTTTTTTTTGGTAGCCTAGTCTACACACGTTAACTGTCATCCAAGATCTCGTCTTCCCCTTTTGCAGCCTATACAACGATAGGTCAGCAATTTCGCCGCACGGTTCTCAACCGCACGTACCTTGTCAATCAAGTCTTTCCGCTTCGTTCTCGCCTTGCGCTGAACCTTGACATACTTGGCAAGAGGGGAATCCTCGACCCTGAGGTTCGCTTCCCATATCTCCACGTCTGTCAGCTTTCCAGGGCCAAAGCTGACGCCTTTCCGCCCCTCTTCCATCCATTTCGCACTCTCTTCAACACGCTCCACCAGTCCCTTGACGACCCCTACTTCTTTCTGCGTCCCACCTTTTGATTTCGATTTGGCGCTTTTGATCGTCTTGCGGAGTGAGACCACGATGGGGACCGTGATCTCGGGAAACGCAATGCTCCCATGAACCGGTGCACTTATCAGCCACTCCGCCAGCGTGAACGTCGCTTCGTCGACGAGACCCTCCATGTACACGCGCGTCTTGAGGTACTGCGCCGGCGCGCGAATGTTGGATTCAAAGTCAAGAGGGCGGAGCGTCGACGGTTTGGGTTTGCCCAATGAAGTCAGTTGCGACGAAATTATGGGGAGCAGGTATGGCGCAAGTGGGATGTAGGTATTCGTATGGCGCGACAGATGAAGCATCGATCGGGCGATGTGGAGGTGGAAGGGATACGAGCGTTCATTGGATATGAGCCTAGAAAGCGTGTCACGAGTCTCCATGCACAAGCAACAACGCATCTTACTTGATCGCACCCAGGCTCACTTGAACCAGTGGGTAAATGAGAGACTTGAGTTCGCTCTCCTCCCCTCTTTCCAACTGCGTTTCTGTGCTACATGCCCTGGCCAGGACAAGGGCCCAAAAGTCGACGGAATGCACATATTGCCAGTTGTATACTTGCCGGTATGCGTCCTGAGGACATAAATCCAGTCAGTATACGAAAAAATAGGTGGAACGGCGCACCTTTGTTTGTGTTTTCATGCTGTTCCTGAGGTGAATCGCGAGCTGCCTTATGTACCCAAACGCATGCTGGTACGCCGCCGCATGGTCCAAGCAGAAAATCTCAGACGCAGAATTCTTTATGAGATTGATCGAGGGCAATTTGTGCGAACTCGTGGATTTCGAGGAGCGCACCAACTCGAGGTACGTGCTCTGAGGCGGCGGCCATGAGCGACGGCATCCTGCATGAGAACAAAAAAACCCCACCTTCATGACAAGGTCCAGCATGGCATTGTCAGCGGCGTTTGCAAGCATTCTGATCGCCAAGAACGCTGCTATCCGTACGCTGTCTTCTCCCGAAGACCAAACATCTAGACATTGCTGCAGACGTTTTGCTCAATTATCGCAGGTTAATCAAGAGCTTAAAATCACTATATACCTTTAGATAAGCCTTGACGGCTTTCCGACTCGTGGTCACATACGGCAGGATCTTTGCGCTTTCCGCAAAAGCAAGCTGAAGCGTCTCGTTGTCCGTCAGCTGCGGAATCAGGTGGACGACATTGTTAAAGTACGATAGGATGAGCTTCTGCAGGGCCCTTTGTTTCGTCGTTTGTGTGGGCGGTTTACTACAGGAACTAGATGACTTGTGACAAAGTCGCAAAAGCGTTTCACATACTATTTTCCGTTGGGAAGGGTTTTATAGGGGATATGCTGGACGAGCACGACCGGGGTGAATTTGAGAGCGGTGGTGACGAGCTTGTTGTACACTGGAAATAGGTGTTGGGGGCACCATACCACGAAACGACGTTCCATGACTTACTTGCTGAGCTGTCGATACGCCAAACAAGGGATTGATTCTCCTCGTTCATATGTGCTGCAGAACGGAATGCGATCAAGAGTTTTCTCAAGGCGCGCAAGGAACGGTACTGGGGGACGGTATCAGTAAACAGCCAGAATCAACGCAGGGGTGGACTTGCATCGAGCAGAGCCTTTTGCCATCCGCGTAGGATGTCCTTGGTGAGGATAGGCAGCGCCTCGCTCTCCATGTCAACATCCTCCTCCTCCTCCTCCTCCTCTTCTTCGTTCTCATCGTCAACCGCATCAAACGCCAGCAGTTCCTTGTCATTTTCTTCAAGGTACTTGTAGAACTCGGGATCCTTCTCCGCCAACTTGGAAAGTTCGTGCATGTGCGCAAAGCCCTCGTCTGCCATCACAATGGTTGCAGTGAACAGTCACGCCGCCGAAAAAAAAGACATACCTTCCAAATCATCGACCGAAGCAAACGACGCGTCGTCCGCAACGTCTTCCTCCGAGGCCTCCTCCTCTGCATCAGAATCATCCTGGTCCATGTCCATCTGTAGATCATGAGCGTCCATAGTCAATTTTATAATCTGTGCCATACGTTTCCGTCGTCGGAACCGTCCTCCATGAATCCAGCCCCGAGAAAGTCATCCACGGTCGTTCCCTTGACGCTGGACGAAAACGCACGTCAGCACAAGACCCTACCGTAGCATTCGCGTACGAACTCGGTTTTCTCGTCCACCTCCGCGTCATCCCGTTCGCTGCCCTCGTCCTCTCGTGCCGGCGCTTTATCTTTGCCTTTTCCTTTTGCACCGCGTCTGCTCTCGATTTTCTTCTTGATCTGTTGGTGTTTCTTCCTCGACTGGATCGTCTTCTTGAGCTGGCCGCTCGAGGCAAACTTGCGCGTGGCCTTGGTCGCTTTCCCCATTGTACTCGGTTGTTGGTCAAACCTTTTTTTTTCTTTCTTTTTGGGTTACTCGAAGGACCCGGATTAGGAAAGTCCCCTGGTCTTCTTCACTGCCATGGCAGACGTCTTCAGCTCCGCAGAGAGCCTCCTCACCACACATTTCGAGCTCGTCGCGCGCGTCCGTGACGCCCAGCGACACAACCGTCGTCAGCTCCGCGCGCTCCCTTCACCACCGCAAGATCTCCTCAAGCTTCCACTCATCCCGTCGCCGTCGCCGTCGCCATCGCCATCACCCCCATCCTCGCCTCTACCCGCACCACGCCCGAAACCCCCTCAGAGACCAGACATTCCACCCGCCAAACGTGCACGACTCGCACGCTACTCCAATTATGTCCCTGAGGAAGAGACGATCCGTAACGACTACTCGCAGAGGTACGTCGATAGCGGCGAATGGCCACAGGACTGGGTCGTCGGAGCAGAACTCGAACGGCGCTTTGAAGAGTAAGTCCCTGCTCATTTCCTCGAATGCACTTTACACACACATTTCCGCGCGTGCCGAATTCGCATTCAGATATCCAAAGCAACAGCGTTTGCTCAATCTCAAGAAAGAATCTGTCGATACACACGCAGCGCCATCGTGCTACCTACCACTGCAACAGCTCCCTACACTACACCCATCTAAGTTCGACGTAATCCTCCTCGACCCTCCGTTCTCGTCCTCATTCAGCTGGGACGAGCTCCAGGAATTTCCAATACCCTCACTCGCCGCAGATCCGTCGTTCGTCTTCATGTGGGTTGGCAGCGGCGCAGGCGAGGGCCTCGAGCGGGGTCGCGAAGTCCTCGCAAAATGGGGCTACAGAAGATGCGAGGACGTCGTATGGGTGAAGACCAACGTCCACTCCAATCGCGGCCCTGGCGTGAGTCGACACCTCGCTCGTTTTCTCTCAAATCAATCCCCGCCGTTGATGATACTATATCCATAGACAGATCCGCCCACGACGTCCCTGTTGACCCGGACCAAACAACATTGTTTGATGGGTATCAAAGGCACCGTACGACGATCCACAGATAGTTGGTTCGTGCACTGCAATGTCGGTACGTTGCCACCCCCTGCTGCGCCCCAATCGTCCCTGATCATTGTGGGCGTTGCCAGATACGGACGTGGTCATATGGGAGGGCGATCCCTCAGATCCGACGCGAAAGCCCCCTGAGATGTACACCCTCGTTGAAAACTTTTGCCTCGGCACCCGCCGACTGGAAATCTTTGGCCGCGCGCGCTCCTCCCTACGGCGAGGCTGGGTGACCGTCCTGGCCGAAGGGGAACACGAGCACGTACCCGAACTCGCCCGCGACCGCGCATCGTGCATCCCCGACGGAGCACGACCATGGGAGAAAGACGGATGGGAGGAGATCACCAAGAAACTCGCCGCGCTCGGGGGCGGCAAGTGCGTCGTGCCCAACACGCAAGAGATTGACACCTTGCGCCCGAAATCGCCGATGCGGTCCGGTGCTCTCCCAGGTGGAGGCGGTGTCAGCGGTGGCGTCGGCGTTGGTGTCAGCGGGGGCGTCAGCGTTGCCTTGGGGCCTCCTCGGCCCGGTCGGCCAAACATGCCTCAAAATCAAGCGGCGCAGAACCAGATGCTGGTCTCGCCCATGATGGGCATGGGAATGGGGGGCATGGGTATCGGGGTCGGCATGCCTGTGGACATGGGCGGATGGCCGGGAATGGGAATGAATGTGAATATGAACATGGCTGGGATGGGCATGGGGAACATGAATATGCCAATGATGGGGATGAATATGGATGGAATGGGGGCCGCACCGTTTCATCCGCCGGGACAGGGTGCAATGGGTCAACTAGGTCTCCCCTCGATGTGGCTGGGCGGTGACAACCCGGAGGGAGTGGTGTGGGAGGGTGGCATGGGGGACGGGATGATGATGAACGGGATGGGCATGGGCAACATTGGGATGGGCGGGATGATGGGGGGCATGAACGGGATGGGCATGAACCAATGGACTCAGCCAGGCTACGATGGTTTTCAATGAATCACGTTGTCGTTCCAGAAACCCGACGTACAAATAACATGGATAAAACCAATGGGTATGCGTATATGCCGTGAATATCGTGAGCGAGATGTAGAAATTAAGGTATGATGTATATACTCTACGAAGGAGAAAGTGAAAGACCAACTATATGCAACGAGGCGTGAAGTTCGCGTGTGTGAAAGCCCCATGCGATCAACGGAGAGGCAAGAGAAAACGAATCGACAACCGAAAAGGCCAAGAAAGTGCACCGGGATGAATACATCGAAAGCTTGGAATAGAATTTGGAAGCCAGAAGTAATACCCTGGATCGTCAAGTCACCTCACTCGACGTCTATCCGGAAGCTCATAACTTGGGGTAGGTATGCCGATCCAGCGAGATCGAGGATGTGTACGTCGTCAAAGACTTCATGCCCATTAAACTGAATCACCTGATTAGCTGGCGCCAGCGACAGACAAACGGAAACGGAACTGACCCCTCCAAACACAAATACCCTGCTGTCCGCAACGATGGTCACATGGTATCCTCTTGCACTCAGCGGCTTACCGCACACTGGGCGATGCTCGTACTGAAGGTTCACTAGCAAGAATGAGCCGATCAACATGCGTTCCACCAAGCGTCCACGCGAAAAGACGCACCAAGATTGTAGAAAAGGATATCAGAGCTATAAGTTGCCCCATCGTGACCGCCAACAATGAACAGATATGACCCGACCTGCGTCGAGGTATGCGATAATCGACGATGTGGTAACGTCAGCGACACCCGCGTCCACATCAATGAATCTATGTCGACAGACAACCATCGTTCAGGGAGCAACAAGTAGTCAGGAGTGTACCCATACCCAAATTCAAGCACCAGACGTCCGAGAAGCACTCTTGACCGTCACTGCCGCCAACAATGACCATGACGTTTCCGACCAGGTTGGCAGTATGATAGCCTCTCGGTGGGGGAGCTTTGCTTTCCGTTTTAATTAGGGTCCATTTCAAGCCCCCGTTACCAATACCACGGAGAGAGGTATCCAGATGAGATACATCAAGCGTCCACAAGTCATTGAGTGCCGTCAAACCATTCCCCCCTCCAAAAATATAGATTTTACCGTTATACAACACCGCTGTATGCGCACGTCTCGGTGCCGGATGGAGAGGATCTGCCTTTGGGTCCTCGGGCGGAGGTTGTGACTGGGCCGGAAAGGTCGGTGCAAACCATCGCCTGGTGGTCGTGTCTAGGATATAGGTGGAGTCGTAATACACAGGGCCTTGTCCACCACCAAAGATGACGATTTTACGGTCAACCAGAGTTGCGGTATGTGCGCGACAAGGGGGAGGAATATCGCCCAACGTCTCCGGGTGAGACCACTGCATCGTGTCTAATTCCAAATGTATCAGCAGGGTGGAACATGCAAGTATGGCGACTTACCTGTATCAAAACAATAAATGTCTTTCCAACAACCCTTGTCATCGCAACCACCAAACAACCAAGCGACGTTATCGACGAGAGTGACGGTGTGCGCCCGCATGTTGCGCATTGGCAGTGCCCCATGAACAGGTGCACGTGACCAATACATGATGGTAGCAGGAGCGATGGCCACATCGTCACTGTGGGGCAGTCGGGGGGTCGTACGAATCCGGCGCTCGCGTGAGTGACGACTGTGCTTTGACTCTTTCGCAGAGGGGGACGACGGACGACGTTTGATGGACTGGGCGGGCTCCGCTGCAGGAGCATTGGAGACATGACGGAGCGAAGATGGTTTTCGTGATGCAGAGATGCGAGGTGTCCCTGGCATGGTTGGGGTTGGCGTAGGGGACGACGACCCTGAGGGGGCAGTCGGCGCGGCTGGATTGGGAAGGTGGTGGTTGTTGAAGGTGGAGGTCGATGCGGTCGCCTGGTGCGTCGGATGGAGGTACGGCGAACGCGACTGGGTGACCAGCTGGGGCTGTGATGAAACGCGGTGATCTTCGTTGGCGGATACACTGCTCATCGTATCAAGGTCGTCGTCGAGAGGGTTTACCAAAAGCGACGACGTCGCAGCGGAGCTAGGGATGCAACTCGGGTTTTGTACTCGCGGCCATACGCGGCCTGCCATCGCTGGGGAGGGTTGATGAGTGATGAGTGTGGGAGAATCCAAACACCCATTCTCTTGGGACCCAATTTCGGTAATTGTCAAAGGACCGTCTCTATCATCATCTCCATTACTCTAGCTCAGAGACAGTCATTCTGGATCACGAATATTCATGCGTGAGTCTCCTATCCAACGTAAGCCGAACATTTCAATAACAAAAATTTGAGGTTTGTCGGCTCAACAATGTCCAGTCCAAGACCTGTGTCGTTCAACAAGAGACGAGGATCGCTGTAAAGGTCTCCAACACACTGACATGAGAATGGACGATGTTTATACGCGCCATCCCAGAG
>JBBPRH010000248.1:0-33323 GCA_038092915.1 Boletus pseudopeckii
CGATAGCCTTGTCCAAAGCAGGTGTAGCGAAATTTAACCAGCAGAGTGACATATCGGCAATTTGCAACGTGCCCGCTGTGAAAATTATTCAGCAACCAATTCGCGATAGAGATAAGTTAGTATAATTTGTGTCGTGGAAGTAGGCTCCACATACCTGTGATACCAGTCATATTACTATAGGAAGCACAAACGACAATCTGGACAATGGTATCCGAGGTGTAAAGTGCAAGGAGGATCCCAAGGATCCACCTAGACCGTTGGTACACTGCCCACACACGTAGGATCATCACCACTAAAATTGCGCTCATACACTGTGTTTCAGGAAGCACACTACAACACAACTCACGATTTGCTGCACCCATGAAGATTACTTGTGCCCAGTTCCCGATGATGGCCAGTATTAAGCCTTCAAATCCTTCCTGAATAAGAGTGAATACAGGAAATATTGGATGAATGTGCTCACAACTGCGATTTCAGTTATTTGTGATAGTTAATACTTTTGCAACAGGATGAAAACGTACGCCTACAGAGTATTTGAGTCCACCCGATTATCATCGGTATGTGAGAAAACGAAATACCTTTGCAGGACCAGGTAGGAAGGTACTTCCCACTGTCCATGGACTGTATCAGTTCGATTGAGCACGGGGTTAAAGTCTTCAACCTACTGAGGCTGTAAATTCTGATGAATCGATTTGAAGTTAGTCTTCAATGTCTGTCAAGACAACCGTATACCCACAGGACAAAGCAAATGCCACAATAACGAACCTGTTGTACCAGTTAGCTTCCTGCGGAGTTCCGAAAATGCGCCAGGATACATACGAGAACATATAAGGTAGAGACCGAAGTCCATGGCTTGTTCTAAGGTCTCGTTAGAAACATGTCGCCTGTTCAACAGACGGTGTACGCAGACCCAAATATATTCTATCTAAACAGATCGTTTCAATAAAAGGATTGTGCGTAAGAAAAGGAATCCCTGACATACCTCCTTTGAAAACGTGAGGACTAACAACCCAGAAGTCAGTTCAATGGAAATAAGCGGTGAGAAAAAGAGTTGATTACTGTAATTATATGTGATCGCAGTGAGCAGAATAACTACAATGCACCGTGAGATGGAAGAGATGGGGGAGTGAATGGGCGTACGTGTGGAGTAGTCATTCTGTTGAATGCTTGTCAGTACTGCTTGAACCGAGGAACTCATGGATCTGATGAAACTTAGAGGTAAGCAACTGACGACAAGGGGAGTCCGGGGGAAATTGAAAGAGCAGACGGTTGAGCACAACCACAGTTATAAGATTGTTGGGATCTACCTGTCAGTGCCACCACCAAGCTTCTTGACCCCGATCATCGGTACTGGGCGGGACGCCCTTGGGACCACTTGAGGAAGCAAATCCAATTGACGTGCAGTACAGCAATGGCGATCACGGCATTAGTTTAGCTGACACCCATAAATCCGCTGAGTGTGAGATTTATGCGAGGATGTCCTCGGGTTTCACTTACTACTCGTTCGTCCCATTCTCAAATGCGCTATAGAGACGTTGTTACATCGAAACGGGAAGGTCTTTTGTGCGAGGAGAGTTTTTGGGCAGCGGTATGGTGGAAGGATTATCCATGCTGTTATCTAGGTCAATACGAAGACACTAGGACAGAGCGCTCGATACCGTTGCTGTGTCGATCTACCTTGGCTGGCTAGTTGAGTGACTGACTACGCTTCCCATATTCAGCGCTAGCGTCGATCTCTTCTCTACTCCGCTCGGTCCTCTCCGAACTCCGAGTTCTGCACAGCCACAACAATGCACTTGATATAGACTTATGGGCGTACAGCTTCAAGCTAACTCACATTGTCCGAATCTCAGGTACATGCGCACTTAGTACGAAGGACGAACTTCTGCCCGTTCATGTTGCCAAGGCTGTGATCCGTCATCACGACATGGCAAAGGGATATGAAAAGCGGGTGATGCAACAACAAAAGTTACAAAACCACTGGTCAGCTCATTCTACCCTACTACACACCACAAACATACCTCGTTGCAACTGCGAACCATCGAGGCAGGTCACCCCTCTAGGTTATGATGCCAACCCAGTGGAGACAGACAAGTCACAACGCAGTAGATAGAAAACAAAGAGCGATGCTTTCAGCCACAATCCCTAACCTAAAACTCCCTAGCTTCGACCATGGTATCACCGTCGATGGCCATATGACACGGAATCTGCACTCAGCACCAATGGAATGCCACCCCGCCACCTGATAAGCCACCGGCTTGGCAATGTTCGTTCTTTTACAGACTAGGTCGTCGAGGCAGAGCTAGCGACAACGAAGGTGTCAACATTGAGAAGCAAGGCAAACGTCAGTGACATTCTTCTCATCAAGCCCCTGTGAACCCTTGTTGGCACGAGCGTCCAGATAACTCGGCGCCACATACCCGATCAGATGCGTGCCCTTCTCGTCTTTGTCCCAGTGGACGACGTGCTGGGTAAAGTACCCATCCTGCAGGCCACCGCCGATCTCGTAATGGTTACCGACCCCACGCCTGGTCGACGTAGAGATGAAGATGGTCCAGTGGTAAAGCTTCTTCCCGGGAGTGGACCGACCCCTTCTGTAGAGTTGTGCGATTTTAATTGGGAGGTAGCCTTGCGGAACTTCGATCCAAGAGTGCTAGTGGTGTAAAAAAATGTTATCGGGTTGTGGTCTAGGTCCAAGGCTTGGGGCATAGGTTGTGGGGGCGGGGACACAAGAAAAGGGTCAACGAGGCAGACAATAACATGCTGTCGACAATGTCGAGAAGTCCCAGGTTCATCGAAGAAACGAATCCCACAGCACGAGTCAGCCAGTGATGAATGAACGACATAGAATCTCGCTGAAAAACATTCATTGCAAAGTACCCAACATGCCACTTAGCCGGCACCACTACTCCCACCTCCCGTTTCGTCCGCCATTACCTCTCCATCCTCCTTCAACCCGTTGCTTTGCGTTGACTCTGCGAACATGATATCAGACACGCCAGCAGCCCAACCGGGCCGTGATGCCGCCGATAGCCCCAACCCGAACCCAGTGTCAATATAGCTTCCACGTCTCCCTTGCAGATCGCGCGCGTAGAGTTCCCGAATGCTCACGATGAACCGAGGGAGGAGTATGATCACGGTCAGGTATTGGATGAGGGCTGGAAGGAGTCCTTGCCATCCTGACACTGGAATGATTTCCCAAGAAAGGAGTGCGGCACAGAGATTGTACAGCAGGATGCTACCATTAACGGTCCCTGTTGTTAGCGTGATTTGTATTGGCAAGGGGGGGTAGCAACGGGAGACATGGAAGGAGAAGATGAGATGTGGGGACGCACACAAGGAAGTACATGATACCCTCCCTGAGGAAGAGGTTCATATAACAATTGAGCTGCCACCGCTTTGTCGCTCTGTACATTTCAAAGGACTCTCTCATGGATTTATAGATCATGAGGATGCATTTCAAGGCGCCTAGTATGGGTGAAAGAACGTCGACAGCCTCGGTCAAAGTGAGTGTAGCGAAATTGAGCGAGCAAAGCGACATATCGCGCAATTGCAATGTGCTCGCTGTGAAAATTATTCAGCAAGTAATTCGCGATAGACATTTGTGTGTCGCGGAGGTAGACTCAACATACCTGAGATCCCAGCCGGAGTGCTATAGATAGCGCAAGCGACAACGTGGATAATGGTAGCCGCGATGTCAGGTGCAAGGATGATCCAAATGATCCACCCAGACCGTTGATACACTGCCCACACATGGAGGATCATCACCACTAAAATCGGGATCATACGCTGTGTTTCAGGAAGCACACTACAACACAACTCACGATCTGCTGCACCCATGAAGATTAATTGTGCCCAGTTCCCGATGATGGCCAGTATCAGGCCTTCAAATCCGTCCTGAATAAGAGTGGATGTAGGAAACTTTGGACGAACGTGCTCACAACTGCGATTTCAGTTATTTGTAATGGCTGGTACTTTTGCACAGGATAAAAACGTACGTCTACAGAGTATCTGAGTCCACTCGTTTGTCATCTGTATGTGAACAAGCGAAATACCTCTGTAGGACCAGGAAGGAAGGTACTTCCGACTGTCCATGAATTGTATCAGTTCGATTGAGCACAGGTTAGAGTTTTGAACCTACTGAGGCTGTAACTTCTGATGAACCAATTTGAAGTTAGTCTTCAATATCTGTTGGGGCAGTCGTGTACTCACATTACAGAGAAAATACCACAATAACGAACCTGTCGTACCAGTTAGCTTCCTAGTATGGAGTTCCGAAAATACGCCGGGATACATACGAAAACGAATAAGGTAGAGACCGAAGTCCATGGCTTGTTCTAAGGTCTCGTTAGGAACATGTCGCCTGTTCAACAGACGGTGAACGCAGACCCAAACATATTCTATCTAAACCGATTGCTTCAATAAAAGGATTCTGCGTAACTGATGAATGCCTGACATACCTCTGTTGAAAACGCGAGGACTGACAACAACCAGAAGTCAGTTCAATGGAAATAAACGGCGAGAGAAAGTGTTGATTACTGTAATCATATGTGATCGCAGTGAGCAGAATAACTGCGATGCGGTATGAGATGGATGGAGTTGCGGGCGTGGATAGGCGTACGTGTGAAGTAGTCATTCTGTTGAATGCTTGTGAGTACCGCTTGGATCGAGGAACTCATGGTTCTGATGAACTCGTATGAGGAGCTTAGCAACTGACGACAGCAGGAAAATATGAAAGAGGAGACGGATGAATACGACCACGATTATAAGAGTACTAAACCTTGTGACCTCCATTTACTGGCCAGCCACGCCCAATGATTGGACCATCGTTGAGCCCGAGACGTAGTAACGTGAACTTATGAGCAGGTTAGCTTAGCGAGTCATTCGACTTCTGTCAGAGTGGCCATCATCATGGGCCCCGTTTAGTTAGTCTGTGCGGGAACTTACCTGAGCGCACAAAACGGGCAATAGTGGCGTTGCCACAGATTATCAGCTCTCTAAACTCAAAGCTTAGTATCTGAGCAAGATGGGAGATTCAATTGATAATCATGATGAAGACGGAATTATTTACAGTGTGAGACGTATCAATGATTTCTTCGCCACGGGCTCGGATATGATCAGCTGTCAATAGGAGGGTCTCCCTGACCATACTGGGCCGTCGTTACTGTGTGACATTCGATCAGCTCGCCTGTTAAGCGTTCATCTCGACTGATTGCAGATTCGGAAGCAAATCCAGTTGACGTGCCAAGCGCACCGCACAGAGGGTAGTAGCCTTTAAATTGGCGATTAGCATCCGAACTGGTTAGCTGATACCCCTTCAACTACTCGTGCTCCATTCTCGATTGCAGTAAAAGTCATGTTATGATAGAACGAAGGTCTTTGTGGAAGTCTTCGGAGAGCAGGATGGTCAAAAGATGATCCATGCTGTCATGTCAATACGAAAAGGTGGAGATATGACCCACTCGATATAGACTTATGGGCGTCATAGCGTCACACGACGCGTTTTGCAGAATTTAAATCGAGTGAAAATGTCTGAAACGAGAAGACCGCACTTGTAAAATAGATTGACATGTGGGAAGAGGCAAAACTTGAAGCCTTCGAATTCCCGATCAAAAACCTGCGGGCTGGAACTTGAAGTATGGGCGAAATTGTGTAATGCAAGTGTCCGAGTCTGCAACGAACAAGTTTGATGAGCTCGCCTCCGCATGTGCTATAGCATGTCATGGTGACCCTGCTGCATGTGCGCGCACGTTATCGTTATCGGTGTCTGTCGTTCTCGTATCGCCGACAAAGTTCCTCTTCAGAGGTGTTGTGGGTATGGGTAGAACGCGCAAACGATAGAAAACGGCGGGTTTTTCCACAGCCTGTGCCTGCATGAACCTCCCTCCAGTGATTGTCTGAATATTCAGCGGTAGCGATGATGATCCTATCATCCCAGGATCCGCACAGACGAAGATACATCATCAGTATTCCCCGACATATCAATACACCAGGGGCTAAGCGCTGAGCACTAGACCAGAAGTGGCTACCAAGCCGAAGTCCGGTTCTAGTTTCGATATCAGGCTCTAACGCTTCGAGCGCAAGGTGACGCTTTGTAGCAATAGGTCGGTGTCACTGAAAGAACGTAGATCCAACTACTTGGCACCTCTCGCACGAGAAGCCGTGTTCAAGGAGAATTGCAGAAACACCACGACACCAATATTCGAATATGGAAACCAAGCACGATACAATTCATGGAGTCATACCACAAATGCAAATGTCTTGATGCGTCAATCGCCATGTTTTACCGTCGTTGGTGTGGCATTTCTGGAACACAAAAAAGCACCGTAAGGCTGTGCGAGACATAACGCTCAGGTGAGACTGAAACTCATCTATGTTGGCCGTGGACAAAGAACGTGTCGAGTTCGTCGAACACGGTTCTTTTACATAGTCACTGGCACACGCGGTCCAGTGAGACTACCATATCACAGAGGTTCATTTACCGTGACACGTAACTTGATGTAAGACTGAACTCACCTCAGGTGACTCGTGCCTCTCCTCAAGCCCGACGCAAACGGAGTCTGTGATGTCTGGAAAGTCAAAGATGTCACATCGTTTCGGCGCCTCGCTCGGCAGAGTGCGTTTGCCTCGCGGTCGTGACGCTACTTCATCCTGTTGATCGTTTTCGAGCTCAGCGAATAGTGAGTTGCTTCAGAAGATGAGGTAGGCATAGCACGTACCAATAGTTCGAGTTGAGTGAGACATAGTCGACGGTAGTAGTAGTAGCCCGATCATCGTGAACGGGACTCGTCTAGACACCATTGCTCCGTGCTGCAAACGGAAAACCGGCAGGTGTAAGTCACTCTGCCAATCGAGTGGTAGTTTAGAATCTTTAGTTGCTATGACGAGGTCATCTAGATGTTTGGAGCCGTGTCAGTACTGGCTTTGCTCACAGGCTGGTTTCCAGGCCTGGCCGTCATGATAACTCGTTATTACTCAACACTCAGCGGCAAAAGCCGCCTGAACTCCCGAATCAAACCATCGACACTTTCCCATCCACAACCAACGACCCACTAATTGTTTTGGTAGCTGATCGGTCGGATGCCGTCCCAGCGCATGGATTAGACGGCCCAACGAACTGTCTGCAGTACTTGAACAATATACATATTAAATTACTGTCGAGAAGCCCCAGGCTTATCGAAGCCGCGAATCCCACAGCACGAGCCAGCCAGTGAGGAATGACTCGGAACGACATAGTATCTCGCTGAAAACCAGCGCCTCACACTACCCAACATCATGCCAATGATGCCATTCCGTGAGCACCACTACTCTCACTTCCCGTTTCTTCCGCCATCATCTCTCTGTCCTCATCAAACCCATTCCTCCGCGGTGTCTCCGCGAACACGATATCGGACATATCCCCTCGACCGGGCCGTGATGTTGCCGATAATCCAAACCCGAACTCAGTGTCGATGTCACTTCCACATCTGCCTTGCAGATCGCGCGCATAGAGCTCCCGAACGCTCACGATGAACCGAGGGAGGAATGTGATCACGGGCAGGTATTGGATAAAGGCTGGAAGGAGTCCTTGCCATCCTGACACTGGAATGATATTCCAGGCAAGGAGTGCAGCACAGAGATTGTACAGCATGATGCTACCATAACAAGTCCCTGTTGTTAATATTGCTTTGGCGAGGGGGGGTTGGAAGGGGAAGATGAGATGTGGGGACGCACATAAGGAAGTACACGATACCCTCCCTGAGGAAGAGGTTCATATAACAATTGAGCTGCCATCGCTTTGTCGCTCTGTACATTTCAAAGGACTCTCTCATGAATTTATAGATCATGAGGATGCATTTCAAGGCGCCTAGTATGGGTGAAAGAATGTCGACAGCCTCGGTCAAAGTGAGTGTAGCGAAATTGAGCGAGCAAAGTGACATATCGCGCATTTGCAACGTGCTCGCTGTGAAAATTATTCAGCAAGTAATTCACGATAGACAGTTAGTGTGATTTGGTTGTCGTGGAGGTAGGCTCCACATACCTGAGATCCCAGCCGGAGTGCTATAGATAGCACAAGCGACAATCTGAATAATGGTGTCCGCGATGTCAGGTGCAAGGAGGATCCCAAGGATCCACGTAGACCGATGAAACACTGTCCACACGCGGAGGATCATCACCACTAAAATTGCGCTCATACACTGTTTCAGGAAGCACACTACAACACAACTCACGATCTGCTGCAGCCAGGAAGATTACTTGTGCCCAGTTGCCGGTGATGGCCAGTATTAAGCCTTCAAATCCTCCCTGAATAAGTGTGATATAGGAAAGATTGGACGAACGCGCTCACAGCTGCAATATCAATATCAATTATTTGTAATCACTGATCTTTTTGATAAGGATAAAAACGTACGTCTACAGAGTATTTGAGTCCACTCGTTTGTCATCGGTATGTGAGAAAACGAAATACCTTTGTAGGACCAGGTAGGAATGTACTTCCGACTGTCGATGAATTATATCAGTTCGATTGAGCACAGGTTCAGAGTCTTCAACCTACTGAGGCTGTAACTTCTGATGAACCAATTTGAAGTTAGTCTTCAATGTCTGTTAAGACAACAACGATATAATATACTCACATGACAGAGAAAATACCACAATAACGAACCTGTCGTACCAGTACCGTTAGCTTACTACGGAGTTCCGAAAATACGCCAGGATACATACGAGAACGAATAAGGTAGAGACCGAAGTCCATGGCTTGTTCTAAGGTCTCGTTAGAATGATGTCGCCTGGTCAACAGGCGGTGAACGCAGACCCAAACATATTCTATCTAAACAGATCATTTCAATGTAAGGATCCTGTGTAACATCATGAATCCCTGACATACCTCTTTTGAAAATGTGAGGACTAATAACCCAGAAGTCAGTTCAATGGAAATAAAAGGCGAGAAAAAGTGTTGATTACTGTAATCATATGTGACAGCAGTGAGTAGAATAACTGTGATGCGCTGTGAGATAGAAGGAGTGCGGGCGTGAACAGGCGTACGTGTGAAGTAGTCATTTTGTTGAATGCTTGTAAGTACCTCTTGGACCGAAGAACTCATAATTCTGATGAACGTGTAGGAAGAGCTGAGCAACTGACGACAAGGGGAGTTAGGGAGAAACTGACAGAGCAGACGGTTGAACACGACCACAGTTATAAGGATGTTAGGTCCTACCTGTCATTGCCCCCACTAACCCTTGTGACCCCGATGGTATCCATACAACTGGCCGGCATGCCAATAGGACCACTTGGAGGAAGCAAATCCGATTGACGTGCCATGCGCAGAGTACAGCAATGGCGATCACTGCATCACTGGTGTAGCTGCCAATACCGATAGATCCGCGGACAATCAAGGTGCGAAATTTATGCAAGGATGTCCTCGGGTTTCACTTTATTACTCGTTCTTCCATTCTCAAATGCACCAAAAGTCATGTTGTGATAGAACGGGAATGTCTTTGTGCGAGGAGAGTCTTGGGGCAGCGGTATGGTCGAAGGATTATTCATACTATCAATGTCATCTAGGGTCAATACGAAGACGTGGAGCCTGAGATGACCCACTTATGATCAGTACGAAGGACAGACTTGAAGCGACCCGTTAACGTTCATGTTGCCACGGCTGTGATCGCATCACGGCCCCCACATGTACGGATACTACCACTGGTGAAAATACGACAAACGGGCATTGCAACGGCAAAACCACAGATTAAGTCGTGTTACCTTACACACCACAAACATCTCTCGCAACTGCGAGTCATTAGGCAGGTCATCTCTAATACATGATGTGAATGATGTGAATTTAATGAAGAGAGGCAAGTCACAACACACTAGATAGAAAACAAGGGGCGATGCTTTCAGCCACAATCGTGTCATGTACTCATCACGGATGGCCACTTGTCACGGAACCCGGGCCTGCACTCAAATACCGTCCCGCGGCGCGATACGCCACCGGCTTAATTATGTTCGTCCTTCTAGTAACTAGGTCACCGAGGCAGAGCTAGCGACGACGAACTTACTTTACCCGATACCAGTTGAGCTCCCTGTAGGACTCTTCTCCTCGGACGGAACTTTACTTGCAAGGGGAGGTTGAGACATCAATGACAGCTGAAATTTGTGCGATAACATTTTACTTGACGGCGAGGAGGGTGAGTTAGAAGACACAACCGTAGTTAGCACCGTGCAAGCAGCCCTCGGAACGAGTTAGAGCGAGGGCGACCAGGTTTATAGTCGTCCTTGATTGAATGGGAGTCGGGTATCGAATGGATAAGGGGCACACGTGGAATGAGAGAGGAACCCCGCGACGTCGATGTCATGAGTCATGACAGCGGAAGAAACAGACAACTCGCGTGAGGGGCGACATTGAAATTTGCGAGACCAGTGAAAGCTACTCGGACGCCGATGTTTCCGCTGTGTTCTGTCTTTAATTTGCGGAATTTGCGTGGGTATGCGATTTGTCACGGTCACAAAAGTATGACCCCGACCTACCTATTCTCTTGCCCATCAAGTACTGGTGGGACAGTGAAGCCACCCCTGAGTAATGATTCACCTGATTGATACAATCATTGATTGAACCCACAATTCCTGAGCTATCACCAAATACCCCCTTCTTTAGATCGACGGCTTCCATATATGACCCACGAAATCGTCACCAATGCAAGTGTCCGAGTCTGCAACGAACAAGTCCGATCCCCGCTGATGTGCTCACCTCCGCATGGTTCGAATCTACGGCGCATATGCTGTAGCACGCCACGGTGACCCTGCCGGAGGTTGGTGCACGCTATCGGTGTCTGTTGTTCTCGTATCACCGACAAAGTTCCTCTTCAAAGATGCTGTGAGGATGGGTAGAACGCGCCAAACGATAGAAAATGGCGGGTTCTTCCACAGCCTGTGCCTGCATAAACCTCCCTCCAATGATTGTCTGAATTTTCAGCGGTAGCTATGATGATCCTATCATCCCAGGATCCGCACAGACGAAGATAACCAGTATCCCCGGACATATCAATACACCCGGGGCTGAGCGCTGAGCGCTGCACCAGACCTGGCTACCAAGCCGGGGTCCGGTTCTTGTTTCGATACCAGGCTCTAACGCGTCGAGCGCAAGGTGAGGCTTTGCAGCAGTACGTTGGCGTCACACTGGAAGAACGTAGATCCACCTACATGACACCTCTCGCACTGCGAGAAACCGGGTTCGAGGAGAATACCACGACACCAATGTTCGAATACGGAAACCAAGCACGATACAATTCATTAAAGCTTCATACCCGGGCCACAAATGCAAATGTCTTGATACGTCAATTTCCATATTTTACCGTCGGCGATGTGGCATTTCTGAAACACAAAAAAAGCACCGTAAGGCTGTGCGAGACGTAACACTCGTCTATGTTGCCCGTGGACGAAGCGCATGTCGAATTCGTCGAACACGGTTCTTTTACATACTCACTGGCACACGCGGCAGTGGCACTCCCATATCAGAGGTTATTAGTCTGTGGTGTCTAGAAAGTCAAAGATGTCACATTGTTTCGGCGCCTCGCGGTCGTGACGCTACTTCAACGTGAGTTGCTTCAGAAGATGAAGTAGGCGTAGTTGCGCGTACCAATAATTCGAGTCGAGTGAGACATAGTAGCCCGGTGGTCTGACCCAACGGACCGTCCGCATTACTACACTAACTAATCTAATGAACAATATACCGTCGAGAAATTCCAGGCTCGTCGAACACACGAATCCTACAGCACGAGTCACGCAGTGATGAATGAACTACATAGTATCTCGCTGAAAAACGTCCCCTGCAAAGCACCCAACATCATGCCGCTCCGCTAGCACCACTACTCTCACCTCCGGTTTCTTCCGCCATCACCTCTCCGTCCTCCCCCAACCCATTGCTTTGGAGTGTCTCCGCGAACATGATATCGGACACGTCAGCAGCTCGACCGGGCCGTGATGGTGTCGATATCCCGAACCCAGTGTCGATGTCATTTCCACGTCTGCCTTGCAGATCGTGCGCATAGAGCTCCCGAATGCTCACGATGAACCGAGGGAGGAGTGTGACCACGGTCAGGTATTGGACGAGGACTGGAATGAGTCCTTGCCATCCTGACACTGGAATGATTCCCCAGGAAAGGAGTGCAGAGCAGAGATTGTAGAGCAGGACACTATTACAACAAGTCTCTGTTGTTAGTGTGATTTGCTTTGGGGAAAGGGGGAGGCACGGGAGACATGGAAGTGGAAGATGTGATGTGGGGACGTACAGAAGGAAGTACATGATACCTTCCCTGAGGAATAGGTTCATATAGCGATTGAGTTGCCATCGCTTTGTCACTCTATACATTTGAACAGATTCTCTCGTGAATTTAAAGATCATGAGGATGCATTTCATGGCGCCTATAATGGGTGAAATAACATCGAGAGCGTCGGTCAAAGTGAGCGTAGCGAAATTGAGCGAGCAAAGTGACATATCACGCATTTGCAACATGCTCGCTGTGGAAGTTATTCAGCAAGTAATTCGCGATAGACATTTGTGTGTCGCGGAGGTAGGCTCCACATACCTGAGATCCCAGCCGGAGTGCTATAGATAGCACAAGCGACAACGTGGATAATGGTAGCTGCGATGTCAGGTGCAAGGAGGATCCCAAGGATCCACCTAGATCGATGAAACACTGCCCACACACGGAGGATCATCACCACTAAAATTGCGCTCATACGCTGGGTTTCAGGAAGCACATTACAACACAACTCACGATCTGCTGCAGCCAGGAAGATTACTTGTGTCCAGTTGGCGACGACGGCCAGTATTAAGCCTTGAAATCATCCTTGAATAAGAGTGGATGTAGGAAAACATTGGATGAACGTGCTCACAACTGCGATATCAGTTATTTGTAACTGCTGATAGTCTTGCACAGGATAAAAACGTACGTCTACAGAGTATTTGAGTCCACTCGATTGTAATCGGTATGTATGAAAACGAAATACCTCTGTAGGACCAGGTAGGAAGGTACTTCCGACTTTCCATGGATCCTGTCAGTTCGATTGAGCGCATGGTTAGAGTCTTGAACCTACTGAGGCTGTAACTTCTGATGAACCAATTTGAGGTTAGTATTTAATGTCTATCAAAACAACCATATACCCACAGGACAAAGAAAATACCACAATAGCGAACCTGATGTACCTGTTAGCTTCCTACGGAGTTCCGAAAATACTCGGATACCCACGAGAACGAATAGGGTAGAGACGGAAGTCCAAGGCTTGCTCTAAACTCTCGTTAAAAATATGTAGCCTGTTCAACAGACGGTGTAAGCAGACCCAAACATATTCTATCTAAACAGATCGTTTCAATAGACGGTATCAATGTAACATAATGAATCTCTGACATACCTCGTTTGAAAATGTGAGGGCTAATAACAACCCAGAAGTCAGTTCAATGGGAATAAACGGCGAGGAAAAGTGTTGATTACTGTAATCATATGTGACCGCAGTGAGTAGAATAACTGTGATGCGCTGTGAGATGGGATGAGTGCGGGCGTGAATGGGCGTACGTGTGGAGTAGTTATTCTGTTGAATGCTTGTTAGTACTTCTTGCACCGACGAACTCATAATTCTGATGAACTTGTATGAAGTGATAAGCAACTGACGATAAGGAAAGTTCGGGGGAAGTTGAAAAAGCAGACGATTGAACACGACCACGATTATATGGGTATTGGGATCTACCCGTCAGTGCCAGCATTAAACTTTGTGAGCCCGATCATATCCATACTACTGGCCGCGCCCATGGGGCCATGAACCTGAAACGAAACTTGAAGGAAGCAACTCCAACTGACGTGCCAAGCACACGCGCAGGGTAGCGTTGGCGATTACATCACTGGTTTAGCTGTTAGCCATGCATCCGACGACGATCAAGGTGCGAGATTTGCAAGGGGATGTTCCCGGGTTTCACTTTACTAGTTCTTCCATTCTCAAATGCACTACAAGTCATGTTATGATGGAAGGAGAAGGTCTGTGTTGAAGGAGAGTCTTCGGGAAGCGGTATGGTCGATCGAGGAATGTTCAGGCTGTCACGTCAATACGACAAGGTGGAGATACGACGCACTTGATATAGACTTATGGGCGTCAGTGTCAAACTACATCATCCGAATCTCTCACACATGCGCACTTTGTACGGAGAACAAATGTCCACCTGTTCATGTTGCCATGGCTGGCGACCCATCATGATGGCATGCAAATATACTATCACTGTAACGCAATGATCAGCTCGTTTTACCTTACACACCAGAAACATCTCTCGCAACTGCGAGTCATCGGGACATGTCAGGCATCTGTAGGTTATGATGTCAATCCATTGGAGAGAGGTAAGTCACAATGCGGTAGATAGAAAACAAAGAGCGATCTTTCAGCCACAATAACTGGCCGGAAACTCCCTATCTTCGACGCAGAACCTGGACGTATCACCGCGCCACCTGATACGCCACCGGCTTGAGATGCTTGTTCTCTTAGAAACTAGGTCGTTGCGATAGAAACGAGCGATAATGAAGTTTAACAGTGAGGTTCATAAAGCAAGGGATACGTTTTCATGAAGCCCGTGACATAAGACATACCCTTGTTCGCATGTGCGTTGATACAGAGCTATAATGAACTTAGCCCTCTTACTCGGAGTGTTCACTCACGATACATATGCTGCTTGCAACGAGTTTCCGACACAAGCATAGGTTACACATCTGTTCAGTGAACGCTCCGTTGAATACACTGGATCACAAAGTAAATCAGCATGAAAGGATGAAAAATAACAAATGTGGTGTGCTCGCTGTGGAGGATTGCGAGCACGAAGGTTTCGGCACAGTGACAGCAATTCCACAATTATGTAAAAAGAGCGAATTCGAATCGATCGATTGATCCTTCTCCGCCCGCCGTAACCGCCTTCATTTTAATTCGTCAGCAGATGTCGGACGACATAAACCATGTCTTTTGCTGCGTGCCCCATGTGGGCCGTTCTTGGTATTCCAACGACCAAAGCTCCCATCAACGTTGCGACGTTTGTATCCTATGTCCTGCCTCCTTTGATTCTGTACTTCGTAATGGCAGTGTTGGCCGTTACACCGCAGACGCGCGTTTATCGAGTGGCGTGCTGGCCAGTCATCGTACTGTTAGCGTTGCGAGCAACGTTTTCCATGGATATGGCGCTCAGTTCTTTTGAGCGAAAATACCACAATGACTTGGCGGTAAGTGGCTCTTCCGAACAGTCAATCTCAAAGTCCGTGAGGGAAAAAAACTAAAACTCGTTGAATGCCAGAACCCGATGCTGATGATCGTTACCCGCTCCCTCTATTGGGTATTCCCCAAAGAGCCGCTCATGAGGCAAATCCGTCCCAAGAACAGTACCCCGTCAACTCTCATGGATGCCCTCGATCTTGCCGTGACCTTTCGCGGTTATGGCTGGGACTGGTCGCGCGAGATGTACTTCCCGCCGGAAACTCGCCCATCCAACCGCACTGGATTCGTCCTCTATGCAACTTTGTCCGCAGTTGTCCATGCGCTCATCTGTGGCACAATGCACAGGGCCGTCCGATCATTCTCCCCAGCAGGACTCGGTTCCATCTCGGGAGGCTCTATCTTCGATGAAACACTACCTTTCCACATACGATACTTCCGATCGAGCATCATCTCCTTCATATGTTGCGTCGCAATCTACAGTCTCCTCCAGATGTCTTACGATATATGCACCGTGCTGGGAATTCTCATCCTTGGACAAGACCCCGCTCAATGGCCCCCTGGCTTCGATGCACCGTGGCGTTCCACGTCATTGGCTCAATTCTGGGGACGCAGGTGGCACCAATGGCTTCGTCATATTTTCCTCGTTATGGGCGGTTATCCACTTTCCTTCATCTTCGGTCGCACGGGTCTCGTCATCGGGGCATTCCTCGCCTCCGGAGTATACCACCAATTTGGGCTCGGTTCGCTCGATACCACGAGCGAACCTTGGAGGATGCTGGTCGGGTTTGGAATGATGGCCCTGGGGGTGCTTGCCGAAGATGCGTTCAAGCAGTTGACGGGAAGGAAGGTGTGTGGACGTGCGGGATGGATTTGGACGGTGTCATGGATTCTCCTGTGGGGAAATGTGATCATTGACAGTTTTGTGAGAGTTGGGTTGTTCAGGGCTCGCAGTTTTATAGATGACATCTCGCCGTTGCGGGCCTTTGTGGAACGCCTGGTGATGAATTTCGATACCTGGTTACATGCGGTATAGACCTCTATGACCATCCTTTTTGTAGATCACGTCAAGTCGGCTACCTTGCCAGGATGGGGTACTACCATTAGACTGGAATGTTCGTTCCTACTGTCCTTACTTTAATAGATAAAGCATAGTGATAGCGTCGACTGCCTCATAAACTTGGGAACGATCCCAACGCCGTGATGCGTGTTGAACATAGTCGAAAAACGAATTGGTGACATCTGAGGGAAGAAAAAGTAACTAATATCATTCTCTAGTGGATTGTTCAACATGTACAGCACCAAGGCAGATCGAAAATCATCTTAACAATTACTGGAAATAAGTGTCACGACTCGGAACTGACACTGATTTCGACATTTTTGCTACATATATAAAATTCACACTCATGAACATCCGACTCGGACTTGCCTCACAGTAAGATCAAGCATTAGTTGACTCTTGCGAATGCAAAGTCCAAAGTTCGAGGTGGCGTTCAGGGTATGTACTTCTCATTACTACCATGCCAGTGCTCGACCATCTGCGGGTGGTCACCGGTCACCCTCATCACCCTCGAGCACTCTCATTATGAATATGCCGTAGCATGCCAAGCACAAGAATACTGTTAAACGCCAGCCCTCCCTGGCTCGGATTGACATTGAACTTCCCCAGCGCTCCTCTGGAGAAGTCTCTTTAACTGAGAATATTTACAAGCTGTGCGCCGTAGAAATATCCGACTCCTGCTCTGCTCAGTCTGCTATATGCATGTCCCACGTGACCTTTCCGAGACATCTCTCTCGCGCCCGATTTGGCAGACATGGAATATTTGAACTACATCCACGAAGGCAATCAGTGCCCAAGTTGGACCTGAGTGAGTTCAGCTGATTTCCAGCTAGTAGTAAACCTCAGTCGCTCATCCACCACTGTAGCATACCTCAAGTCCGAGTCCTTGCAGGCGTCAAAGAACAAAGCCATCCCCAATGTTCTCCCTAAAGCACTCACGGTGGTCGTCAATGACCTCTCTTCTGACATGCCCACACAGTTTATTCTCGCGACATTCCCGCTGCCACCAAACGTCGCGTGACTCTCTTCCCCATCCACAACATCATTCTCGCGACTCGGATTCGGGGCTACGCTTTCTACTACCACTAACATCCAACGTCGTTCGCTCAGATGTTGCGGGATCTACCGTATCCGTGCCTGTAGTGCCCCTGTGCATCCCCGCACCGGAAGCCTCAGGCTTCCCTCTTCTCTCCACGTTCCTCTACACGAAATGCATCGACCACCTACTACTCGCTTCTCTCCTTTCCCTGCCGAGCACCCCACCCGCTCTACCGCGACGATCCCACGAGCGAGCAAGCGCGCTCTTAGCCTCCTCCGTCACTTTGCCAGCAAGCTTACCACGAACCCTGCCGAGCACCCCACCCGCTTTACCGTGACGATCCCATGAGTGAGCGAGCGCGTTCTTACCCTCCTTCGTCGGTTTGCTAACAAGCACGCGACGGACCGGACCCTGGTTTCACGCGCGATCGCAGCCAACGGCTTTCGACGATTCCAACGAGTCGACCTTTGCCGCCGCGTTCGCCTCAAGTCGCCGGGCGGCGCCGGCGGTGCGATCCGGGGATATCCGAAGGTGCGCCCAACTTACTTACGCGTTTACTGCGCAACCTATCGTAAATGTCTCCGACTATAGATATTTGTTGATGAAACATGCAACCTAATCATTCTCCGCTCGCTGTAACCGCCATCATCTACACTCGCCAGTAAATGGACGACGCAAACAATGTATTGCGCGTGCCCCATGTGGGCCGTTCCAACGATCAAAGCGCCATCGACGTTGCGATGTTTGTATCCTATGTCCTGCCTCCGTTGATTTTGCACTTCGTTATGGCAGTGTTGGCCATTACGCCGCAGACGCGCGTTTATCGAGTGGCGTGCTGGCCAGTCATCGTACTGTTAGCGTTGCGAGCAACGTTTTCCGTGGATATGACGCCCAGTCATTTCGAGCGAAAACGTCACGATTTGGCGGTAAGTGGCTCTTCCGAACAGTCAATCTCAAAGTCCGTGAGGGAAAAAAACTAAAACTCGTTGAATGCCAGAACCCGATGCTGATGATCGTTACCCGCTCCCTCTGTTGGGTATTCCCAAAAGAACCGCTCGTGAGGCAAATCCGCCCCAAGAACAGTACCCCGTCAACTCTCATGGATGCCCTCGATCTTGTCGTGACCCCCCGCGGTTATGGCTGGGACTGGTCACGCGGGATGTACTTCCCGCCGGAAACTCGCCCATCCAACCGCACTGGATTCCTCCTCTATGCAACGTTGTCCGCAGTTGTCCATGCGCTCATCGGGGGCACAATGCGCACGGCCGCCCAATCATTCTCCCAAACGGGTTCCATTTTGGAAGAATCTATCTTTGACGAAACGCTACCTTTGCACATACGATACTTCCGATCGAGCATCATCTCCATCATGTGTTGCGTCGCAATCTACAGTCTCCTCCAGATGTCTTACGATATATTCACCGTGCTGGGAATTCTCATCCTTGGACAAGACCCCGCTCAATGGCCCCCTGGCTTCGATGCACCGTGGCGTTCCACGTCATTGGCTCAATTCTGGGGACGCAGGTGGCACCAACGGCTTCGCCAAATTGTCCTCGTTATGGGCGGTTATCCACTTTCCCTCATCTTCGGTCGCACGGGTCTCGTTATCGGGGCATTCCTTGCCTCCGGAGTGTTCCATCAAATTGGGCTCGGTTCGGTAGATACCACGAGCGTACCTTGGACGTTGGTCGGGTTTGGAATGATGGCCCCGGGGGTGCTTGCCGAAGATGCGTTCAAGCGGTTGACGGGAAGGAAGGTATGTGGGCTGGCGGGATGGATCTGGACGATGTCATGGATTCTCCTGTGGGGAAGTGTGATCATTGACGGTTATGTGAGAGTTGGGTTGTTCAGGACCCGCAGTTTTATAGATGATATCCTGCCGTGGCAGACGTTGGTGGAACGCCTGGCGATGGATTTCGATACTTGGTTACATGCGGTATGACCATCCTTTTTGTAGATCATGCCAGGTCGACTGGAGTGTTCGTTCCCTTCTTTAATACTTAGATAAAGCGTAGTGGTACTGTCATAATACCCACCTGGTATAACTGTATAACACATCCCCGCTCATAACTCATAGGAATTTTCAAGTCAATTTGCCACATACCTTCAGTACTAGCTGCAGATCATTTGCGTTGTATGTCGGTACCCAGAGTGTCTCGACATAAATTCCTTGTGTCAAAATCGGACTCTGCTGGGCTAGGCCTGAGGCTAGATTAGGTGAACGTCACGTAAGGTCGAGGTGCAATCCTTCGGGGTTTCACCTAGAGTTTCAGCCCCATGTTACTGCGCAGTGTGTGTAACATCAGCACGAGCCTATCCCAATCATACCATACATGTATGTTATGGCGAACGTGAGCGTCAACATGAACGCGAGAACACAAGGACAGGCAGGTGACCAGGGGCGTGTCTGGTGGACCGCGTCAGGTGAACACGGTTGACGGCAGGGGGGCGATGCCTCGAACGAAGATAAAGACGGGACAGAACGTGATTCACGTTTGCCTGCCCTCTTTTCTTTCTGTCTCCTTCAAGTTATTCGTCAGCGCTCAGCGTCGGGTTTGATTGCCTGCCTCCTTTTTTCTTCTTCTCTTCGAGCGTTGACGTGGGTATTTCCCAGGCAGGTTCCGTGGCAGTGGTGACTGGCCCCCAGTGAAACACCTACGGGGACAACAACAACAACAACAACATGAATGTACTTTGGGACGACATGCCGCCTCCTATCCTATGAGCCTTCCGCCGTGCCTTTGTCCGCAGTCCAGTCAAGGTTCATACCCAACAACCCAAACTCACGTCGCTCAAAACTCGCTCGCTTGCCTTCTTGGGACAAAAGTCGGTTCACAAACTCCCGAGTCCGCAGTCGACGGTGGTGACAATGTCCCCAGGTTGATCGTCATGGATCTCCGTGCGCGGTGGGTACGTGTATTGTTTGTTCCACCGGACGCTGTGCACGGACGACTCGATGCCGCGTGGAACCCCCCCTTCCTCCCTGCTGCGTCCCCTTGGGAGCAAGATCGTAGTGACGTGGACGCGTGCGTCTGCGACACATCCCTGTCATCGCTGTCGACGACGTCGTTCTGTCAAAGTACCACCCTCGGTGCTCAAGCCTGAGGGAGCGTCACCATCGGTGATTACGAAATCATCATCATTATTATCTTTCAACCCCGCAGTGTCCGGGGGTCCGAGGTCGCGACGCATGTTCGTCATTATTGATATGATCCATGGACGTGAATGACACCGCTCCTGCCATCCGTCTCGTTTCGCGTCAGACGGTACATCTCAGTTCAGATTAGGCGCTCCCCCCTCTTTTTTTTTGTTGGGTCTTTTCCCCAACGGCGCTAATCCCCAAAGCCATGCTAAAAATTTCCGATATTTCTCCGGATGCTGCCACTTTAACGCCCAACAAGACTCATGGACGGAAGCCGAATCAAGTACAGACACTCATCGAAGCTCGCTTGAATAAATGAATCCGCAGCAGAGCTCGATTTCTCTTATAGGTTATAGGACGTTACAGAGTATGTCATGAACGCGAATTGGGGGACAGGAGATGTCAAGCACGTTCGTTTACGCTCGCCGGCCGGTTGAGATCGCACGTTTTACGCACACCGCAATGATTTCCCAGGGGCCGGGTATTAAGGGTCTGCCCTGTCCTCTCAGATCTCGCTGGGGTAGGTTTTACGTCGAGGTACAGAGGTACGTGTGCAAACGATCGCCAGTCGCTAGTCCTCTGGGAAAAATGCGGCCGGGCCGTTTTGATTCTTACCTTTTTCTTTGATCTGTAGTCTGCATGTAAATCAATCCAAGTGTGAAAAACGCGCCATCATCGTCCGCCGCCATCACCTTTCATCCTTATCGTCAACGTAACTCATCATATATCATCAAAACGCCATCATCATGTTTATCTCGGTCCATTCAGGCCGGCCTGGAAGACCTTTTTTTTTGGCCGCTACTCGGCACTATGTTCTCCCCTCCTCCCACTCCCACGATGCTATACGGTGGATCAAGGACCAATCACAAGCGAGATCGATTAAACCTTGGTTGAAGGCGCATCTATTATCTAAACCCCTCAACGGGCGACGACGGACCATCGATCGATGTCCCCCGTCCAAGATAGCAAGTCAATGTTCCATATCCCCGGGCGTACACCCTCTCGTTCACACATCCACGTCTCTGTCCCCTCCTTCCGACTTCCTACTTTACCGGAACGTGTCGTGCATTATCAAGCATGCCTGTCCTTTTTCGCGCCGTCGCATCTTACTGCCTCTAAAGCAGGCATGTACCGTTTCTTTTTTGAATGGTGCATCTTGGAGGTGTGTGCCTTGCCTCATTTAAGGTGGGGTTCTTCTTTTTTTACGTGTATCCATCGACCTGGTTCGAGAGCACGTTCGACACGGAACGGATCTGTTCCATCCTCTATGACGGCTCATTTTGATCTGATCTGTGCTCTCTCGCAAGTTTGTATACTCTACATCCCTATGGACGCATCCCCTTTTCCTGACGATGACGATGGCGTCAAACCGAAAGCCGTGACGTCGATGGAGGGAACACTACGTTGACCCGATGCAATGATATCTCCACCTCGGCGCACCTGGCAGCGGCGGCGACTTGGTCAACGCCGGTCTACGCACGCGGGTGCACCCTACCCTAAACGGAATTTGTAATTTTTTTTTAAAGACGCATCGCCTAGACTACCCCATTCGTTTTTTTTTTTTTCCTTCCAAAACGCGACTTTACACACGTCTCCGGCGAAACCTAGGTTCAATGTCGAACTTTCCGTTCCGTCGGGTTTCTGTTGTCGACGTTTTTTGTTTTTGTTGATTACGTCAGCGTTTGTTTCATGGATCGATGATCGATGCGATGAGGCCTTGCTAGTTTGTCGATCAGTGGGACTTGGGGATTCTGGCGAAACGGATTTGAGAACGAACGAGCGCAAGGTGGGGGGGCGCAGGAGACAAGGTTTGAGATCGGGAGCACGTTTGCTAACCCCAAGACGGCGCAAAGTAACATGATGACGTTTTTTCATTGTTTTTTAGGGGGGGGGGGGGAGCGGGACTGGGGATAGTCGGAGATCGATGGGAATGTCTGGCATAATTATGTGTGTCCTTGGTGATGGGGATTTGTATTGACAGTCGGCAATTCGTCAGTCATCGACGCCAGGGTGGACTTCATAAACGCCACCTGCCACGGCTATCGCACGTGTAGTTACCGTCCATTTGTTATCGCACGACGTCATCGATGGGGGACGTACGGGGCCAAAAATCCACACCCACTTATCCATCACACAGGGGGAGGCGACGCAAAGACGCTTCCATTTTCTTTGATTCAATTTTTTTCTCATCTCGCCTTCATAAATAGTGGGAACGGCTGCCCGCGTGGTTTAATTGGGGACTTTCGGTACGATGAGCCGGAATAGCGCTTGTCCAAGCGTCGCTCAGAGTTCCGGGGTGCATGGAACGTATTGACATGTAGCAGGCACAGATACGCCTCAAACAGCGAGTACGAGTGCCATGTGCTTTGGTGGAGAACGCTCAATAATTTGCCCCCCTCAGGACGTTGCACATGGTACGTAAGACTGGCATTTACGTGATGGTACAATGTCCCTCCGGATCTAGGTACTTGGACCGAGGAGCGATCGCAACGCAATGATAAGGCTCGACATGTCCACTCACACCGATCGTTGGCGTTGGCGACGGGTTTCATCCGGGCCGGGTACGTGTGCGAACGGGGTACGTCGTCGCTCCTGCACGTCTCAAACGATTGGAAGATAGTCGTTCCTTCGTTGTTCCGCCAAAGCTATTCCTTTCGTCCTACGTCCTCGGTACGCATCTGTTGAATATAAATGTCGCTCCCACAGGTTCGAAGCACGATTTGGCCCGCGGATATGGCGTCGAAGCAGGCAGCGCCGCGATGCGGGAAGGTTGTGGCGGTGTGATATTGATGGTGCTCGTTCTAGACGGATTTTTTTTCCGGGCTTCATGAGTTGACAGCGATTCCTCGGACCTGAACTAGACTGTGAATGGAGTGTATAGCACTGATAATGGATCAGACTCACGTACGGTCCCGTTTTCGCCTTATTTCGCGTCTGTTGTCGTCGGTGCGGGGACCGGTTTATTTATTTTTTTATTCGTTTTCCCGCTCGCCACCGAAGAAGAAGGGGAGGGAAAAGATGCAACGCCGGTGACTTGTTTATGTTCCGTCGCACAGGTAGGCTTATCGAATCTTATTTTCAGTGGCTAGTTTCTGTTTCTAGAACGCGTGCGATGTTGATTATCGTCGTCGTCGTCGTGGAGGGGGTCGATCCGCCGGGGCCCAGAATGACGGCATTTGAATCAGGCACTCGTCGGTGTGGGAAGTAATTATAAGCGCGCAGATTCGGGAAAACAAAGAGACGGCCGCGCTATCGAAGAGAGTGACATTGCGTCATGGATAGAAATAAAACTTCCATTGTCGGGGAGGGGTTATCCGGTCGACCGAATGGACGGTGCTCGCGCAATGTGCTGTGTTTCTTTTAGACACTGTGTGTATCCGCGGGGGGTTGTCGAATTCGATTTGTCCGAGGTCGGGGCCGCATACCCAAAATAAAAATGTGGGGAAAAATAAATATTAGTAAATAAATAAAGTGCGGAGTGCCTGGGCATTCCCATAGTCGGACCGAGACCCCGAGAGATATTTGGTCGACGAGCTGGCTCGCACTTTATTCCTTTTTGCCTAATTTTTCTTTTCTTTTTTCTTTTTCTTTTTCTTCCCTTTTTCCTTCTGAGCCAGATGGCATATCCACCGCTCGTCAGACAGGATGGCTTCCAGCTACCATCCCCCGCCCACACTGCGTCCCCAAAGTCCACCCCTGACGACGACCGCGACGAGCAGCTCTTCATGCCCCACAACATCTCCTTTCTCCCTGACCCGTTACGAAGGTTCCCCGCCCAGGCCCATTCGCACCACCAAACACACCAACAACAGCCGATCGACTTTGCAGACGAGCTCGCCAACCTCATCGAGACCCCCCACGTCTCCTCCCATGAGCGATCCACCAACTCACGCTCCCCCAACGACGACACATACAGACACAACATCTTTGACATCTCTGCCCCTACATCCGCTCAGCAGCAGCAACACCATCACGACATCTACCAGCACGACTATGCCCACTTCAACTCCACCCTCCCCGCGCTCAACTCTTCCATGCGCTATGAGCCACACCCAGATCCGCCCCCTGGATTTCAGTACCGTCACTCCCCCTCTCCTACACATCGTTCCCGCTCACGTTCTCGCGCTCCATCCGTTGGTCCGACGAGATCCGCTCGCCGAGACCGCCGTGCCAACTCCATCTCGCACGTCGCCAGCACCAGCCCCCCACCTCGCCCCCACGCCATCGTCATCCCTGGCCGCGGAAACCCCATGGGCGGCTTCTTTGTCCCAAACGGAACCAGCGCTCCCCAAGACTACAATCTCCCCACCCCAGACTCTCTCTCCCACTCTTTCGGTCTCCAACACGCCCATGCTCATTCGCAGTACCCGTACCCCGCGCAGACACCGTCCTCGCCGTACTATGCTTACCCGTCGGTCAACCGTCCCGGTACGCCCACCATGGGCATCTCCCCCACAGACGTGGAGACCCTGAACAATATATCCATCAACGGCATCACCGCACACCATCTCGCATCCTCGCTCCCTGCCTCGCACGTCAGCAACCTCTCCAAACCCGCCCCTTCCGCCGTCTCGTCCACACCAGCGACAAAACAACTCGATCCTGACACCCACCTCTCCGAGAAACGACGGCGACGACGAGAATCCCACAATGCTGTCGAGCGCCGGAGGCGAGACAACATTAATGAGCGCATCGGCGAACTGGCAAGTCTCATTCCCGGCGTCCTTTTCGAGTGCGACGGCCCGCTCGTTGTGCCGGGTACCACCCCACCGGCAGGTTCGGCACCCGGTCCGAACATTGCCGAGGACTTGTTTACCATTGGCCTCTTGGGCGACAATGGTACGTGATTTGCGTTTTAGTGCGTGGTGATGACTGATTGGGATGTGTTACAGGGATGCACGTCTTGCCAGTAGAGGAGGGATTGCCTGATTTACCAGAAGAAGGATCGATGGTGAAAAAGGACCCGAGCGAGGACGGCGAGCCGTTGGCACCAACGTCGCCTACCTCTGCATCTACTCCAAACGGCAACGCGAATGGTGTGACTGGCGCCAGTGCCCTTGAGCAGACGACGATCAAAGCCAACAAGGGTATGATTTTGCGCAAGGTACGTCGACATTACTGCGCATACATCATGTGTCTGACACTTTGAACAGTCGGTCGAGTATATTCGATACCTCCAACAGCTCGTGTCGGTGCAGGCTTCGAGGGGAAGAGACTTGGAAGAACGTACTCGGGCGCTGGAGGGAGAGCTGGCGGTGATGAGGGGGGACATTGCACCGCTGTCGTCTGCCTCGTCTGCCTCGTCCGCTTCACCGTCGGTGACATCTTCAGTCGTCTTATCCTTGTCCTCGTCAAATGCGTCGGCATCTTCCCAACCGTCCTCGTTGGCGGATTCGCTCGGACGTGCAGAACGGTGCGGAGAGTGTACAGAAGACCTGGAGATGGAGGATGCCAGTGTGGAGTCGGCGGTCGGAGAGCGCTCGAGAGAGCGGGGTGAAGAGCGTTTAGGCGAGTCGCGTGGACGACGACTTGCCCGTGCGCGAGAAAAGGCGCAGACACACGCACTCGGTCTCGGCGAGGTAGGTATGGAGATTTGAGCTGGGCACCATCGTTTCCCAGCGCATTCTTGGATCCCTGATACCTATGCTCATGACGCCCACCTTGTCACGCACTCTCGCTCCCTTTTTCTTTTTCTCATTTGCTGTCTTGCATCGACATCATCATGCCTTTTTTTCTCGTGTGCTTCATCTATGCATTTCATCTCTTCCTTTTTTCAAAATTCGTCCTGGCATCTCAACTCTGAAGCGACACCACTTCCTCCAATGATCGACCACACCACATCCACCATCTAGTAGCCGATCCACGAACACGAACGCGACAACACGAAAGCGACGCTGATGCCCCCCATTCTTAATTCTTCATTCCTATCTCCCCCGGATCTTTTCATGTTTTTAAAAAAATGTACCATCAACGTCCTGTACCGATCCTCTTTTTCCACTCTTTGGAATGATGTATTCACACAGTCCCATTGCTGTTTTCTCGTTCACGTCATTTCATATTCTGGATATCATTCACGGTTGGGAAGATGGATTGTACGACGTAGGCGAGATATGACCTTTTTCTCTCTTTTTTTTTTCCTCTTTAATTTTATATTTTGGAATTTTCGACATGTCCCTGCGCGATGCTACGTCTATTCGCATGTATCCGCCTGTTGGGCGACGAGAAACGGAGTGTTGCTTGTATGTGTATAGTTATACGTATTTTGTCTTCTTGAGGAAGTATGACGCGTTGACATGTGCGATGTGGGGGCGATCGGGGAGAGGTGAAATTCAAACTCAGCGCGTTCTGTCATGCTGAGGTATTGGTATTGGTCACCTCAGTCGACAGTCAGTTGTTATATCAAGGGGCAATTAGTCTAAGCAATGGAACCTCTGAAAAAAATCCATAAACTATGCCTTTTCTGACTTGGATCCAGTGACCAGTTATAGCAAGCAGCAGTAATACCTCTCAAGGGCAAGAATGCAGCTAATAATCCACTGGCATCTAAAGTGATGGATATAGCTGGTGGTTTGGAAGCCAATGGGATTGGCTGTAAGGAGAGGAGACCATATAGTAGGGAATCATCATTGCATTGAAAGATGTTGGGGGAGGGGAAACAAATGTAGAGGAGTGTGATAAGATAGGATGATTAAACATGAAAGGAAAAAAAAAATATATATATATATATATATATTAACACATACGGAGCCAGTTCCAGCAAAGACCATTGAGCTTGTTGTTGATTCAAGCACATTTTTGCAGGGCATTGATACAATACGTGTACTTGAATTTCCCTGATGAATAGCAAAGTAATTGCTATTCTAATTTCTAAGTTTGAAAAATATTTACTGCAACTATGGTGCTTATGACACAAAGAGGAATCTATGGCTTTTCATGACATAGAGTATATACCACTTGGAATGGGTTTTGAGCCATGATCTATTTGTTGTGACAACAAGCCAACACTACTGGTACACAATTTGAGAACTTCAAACTATTTCACATTGAAAGAAAAAGAAATTGCAAATCCTACAAGTCAAGTTAGTATATGAAAGGTTATGTCACTTTAGAACCTACACAAAGCCTGAGAATGGTGTGAGATCACATCCATAACAACTTTCGCCTTTTCCTCTCTATCATTGGCAGTGGAATATTTGACAAAGAGTTTCTTCCTTTGCTTGGATATCTGAGAAGATATCCCAGATTCCTTATATTGTTGTACTGCCAGAGAAAAGGGGTCCTCAGACTTGTTTTGGACAAGAGTGAAGGAATGTTGAAGAAGAAATAATAGATCTAAGCAGAAAGATATGAGAGTTGTCAAAACTTTAAATTATGTCAAAACTTTAAATCAATTGACTTGCCAATGCCATTTTGAAGGACCTCTTGCCATGTATTGGCTGTTTTCTAAGTCTAAAATACATAAAGAATAAATAACACATATATTTCCATGATAGACATGCATACATTGGATATTGCCTCAGGCGTTGGAAAAGAATCCTAAAAGACATGGAATCATTTTTAGCAAATATATGGTATAATTAGATTATAAATCATTTACTGTTTGGGACTGAGGCTTCATGACAATCTGAAATACATTAGCTGTAATATATAGACTTTAAAGGCAAAAACTAACTGTCTATTCAAATCATGAATTAGAATATTAAAATTATCACACAAATATCTTATCTGCTTGATATCAACAAAGTATAGATATCAACAACACAGGAAAATAGCAAATTAAACTTACATCCTACACAATATCAATGCACAACTGCACAATTTATACAAAAGCAAGATAATACTTACCAGCTAAGTATACAAGAGTTTAAATAACAATTGAATTAGTCAAGGTTTGATAAGAAAATATAATGAGCAGAATTCTGAATTGCACTATATATTAGATCACTTACATTCTATTTTTCAAGAAAGCATAAGAGGTAGGCATGTGTATGTTAGTAGTCCATAGGCTCAATACACATAGATTGTTCACCTGCTATAAAAAATGCAAGTGGATGTTGATTAATAAATTACCTTTTGTTTGTAATTTCAAAATATATGACTTACGTTCTATCAAGAGGAAATATAATTAGCAATCAGCAATGAAATGGCAATGGTACTTACAAACTCAAAAGAAATAAAAGGTATTATCAGAAGTATTTTCATTGTAAGCCTACATTAGACCACTTACAGCCTATTAATGGTAGGGCAGTAGAATATAAGCTTATTAGTAGAGTTCTCATTTTAAATCACATTGGATCACTTACAGCCTATTGATGAAGAAATAGAAGAATGCATGCAATATCAAAATTCTTATTTCAAATCCACATCAGACCACTTACTTGCTATTAATGAAAGGGTAGTAGGATATATGCTTATTCAGCAAGATTCTTATTCCTAATCCACTTCAGACCACTTACAGCCTAATAATATAAGAACAGCAAGTTGCATGCTCATCAGCAGGATTGTCAATTCAATTCCACATCAGACCATTTACATCCTAGTTATATAAGAATACCAAGTTGCATGCTTATCAGCAAGATTGTCAATTCAAATCCACATCAGTTCACTTACATCCTAATGATATAAGAGTAGCAAGTTGTATGCTCAGCAAGATTGTCAATTCAAATCACATCAGACCACTTACAATCTATCAATGGAAGAGCAGTAGGATACATGCTCATCAGCATTATTCTCATTTTAATCACTTACTGACTATCAATGGAAGAGCAACATGGTCATCAGTAGAATTCTTCCAAATCCACATTAGACCACTTACTACCTATAAATGGAAGAGTAGTAGGATGCATGCTTAGTAGTATTATTCTCATTTCAATTTCATATCAGACCACTTACATACTACTAATAGGAGAGCAGCAGGAAAAAGGTTCATTAGCAGTGTTTTGCTTGCCATTGGAACACTTACAAGCTATGAAAGAAAAGCACAGAACACAGTCCCATGATCAATTCCTTTCCTCATCACATAAATAATCACCTACAAACTAACATTGGAATAGCAGTTGTAAATATTAACAAATATTTGTCAATAAAATTATATTTTTCATCCATATGACACTTACTTGCTGCATGTCCAATGTTGTTGCAGAAATAAATATGAAACTCTCCAGTTTATATCTTTCACACATAATCAAACTACTTACCCCCTGTCAATATCAACCTATTAGTCAAATTCCCTTTGACTACATTTCAGATCACTCACTGCCTAAGAAGCACAGGATAGCAGTAGGCATGAAACAAATTCATTACTACCATGCTGATCTGCAAATATTCATATACAGCTTACTCCCTTTGAATTCATCAGTAACACTCTCAATCAAGTATCCATCTGATTACTGTACTCACTTGCTATTAGTGGAAAAGTAGTAGACAATGTGAAGACAATTTCTTTTGCTTTGATGAACTACTTACATACTATTGATTTGACAAAATATGAACATGTCAGTTTATCATCATTCCAATGCATAATATATCACATACTGTCTTCATGGACAGAATAAATCAATCAATCAGTAAGCTCTTTTCAATTGAATGTTTATAATAATTACCTAACCAACAAGACATCAATATCATTCAAACATTCAAACCATCAGTGTCTTTGGACTGAGTCTGGAGGGTGTCAGGGTCGCTGGGAATCACGCTTGATTGCATGTTGGGTATTTTGGAATGTACCTGACTCAGAGACAAGTCACCACTGGCGATGTGGGATTGGAGGCGTCCGAATTTTTCTTTAAGGCCTTCATTGCGGGAGTGGTTAGGAAAGCTGCGAGATGGGTGAAACACATGTGATAACTTGGTGGTGGATACAAACAATGATTGGGCAGCTGTGAGATCTTGAGATTTCAGCTACCAGAAAAAACTGCATAGTATGGCCCAAGGCTTGAAGCATGGGCCACTCCGGTGAGTCTGATTCCCATTTCCTAGTTAGGTCACTACATAGGTAAAGATGCCAGCCACTCAGTACAAATCATTGCGATAACTTGGCATGGGCTATTCCATTCCTTGGAACCGTACTCGGTTTGAACAGAGACGTGCCCGAACACTATATTGATGTGCGACATGGACAAATGCCGGACAACGATGGAAAAAAAGCCTAACGTGTTGAAACACCATTGAAATGGAGGGTGCGATGACCGGAATGTCTCCGCAAACTCATACAGGTGGTCCCGACGAAGATATGAACAAGGTACGAACATGGCGCTACACCACATTGTCTTCGTAGCAATCCACAATGGTCCATCAATGATGCACAGTTTCGCCCCAATGAAAAAAAGTAGGCACGAAACGGGGCGAGATGGTGATAGTTTGCACGACTTTAGAAAAAAACGAAACAGGAATGCGGTCTAACTCTCTATTTCCTCCATGTCACTTCCATGCAATATATACGAAGGTAACTGGACGTCAGATTCCCCTTGTTCTTCAGCTGAAAGATGTGTCAAGTGAGGTCAGTTTCGATGCCGACAACAAGGATGCATGGATATGACATACGTGTGGCATGCCAAAAGTATATGACGAGGCCCAGCATTACCACAGCAAACACAGGAAAGTATAGCCAGTATGGGGAATAGTGCTGTCGAACGAATAAAATGTGACATCAGAGGTACTCGGGCGGCCTGGGATGTTGACAAGGTATGTACAAAGAGGAAGAGATCTTGTCCATCTGTGGTCAATATCCATGCCCAAAGGTGAGCGAGATGACATACCAAAAATGAGTCGATAAGAGTCGCTTGTAAGTAGGGCATGTTAAGGTACGAAGACGATGCTGTGCGGTAGAGCCACGGCGCCACAGATAAGAACACGAACATGGCTGTCCCCTCATCAGTTTTCACCCATCCCTCACATAAAAGAGAGGGCTTACAAGTATATGCGAACCAAAGTCCAACTATGGTGTTGCAACGCAAAGTTTGGGTCCAACGTACCCGTCTCACTATTTCCTGGAGCATCTGCAACCAAATTTCATTCCAAAATGAATGCTTGGATACCGCTCACGAGGGTGGCCCACATATCAAATTGTCCAATGACCGGAGGTTCATGCAAACAAGATCACGGAATGTTGGGTGACGTATGCACCTCGTAGAACGGTTATCGGACACCACGAGGAGGCAGATGGAGACCACGACACCCTGCAGGATCAAGTCGACATGGAACATCCCCAAGCGAGCCATACCGAGACCTACCAATACTTGCGTCCAGTGGTACTTTGTTCTCATATATATCCAACTGGAAAACAAGCACACCGGGATAGCCCATCTACGAAGAGACATCGGCATTAAAACAAAGACATAGACAATGTGTCTTACGTGTCTTGCAACATGCTGACAAAAAGTCGGTATAGTCAAATGCCTTTTCTCCACAAGAAATGTCAAGTTTCGGGTAAAGGAGACAGGCTGAATGTGCACCACTTACCTTGACAGCAAGAATGTTTCCTTGCACATCACCGAATGCCAGGAGAAAGTCTGGAACGGGGGAGTTTGAGGAAGAACAAGCATCAAACACTATAGCCAGACGGCCCACATTTCCATCCATCCTGCATTATGAGCTTTCCCCAACCGCCTAGTCCATCTGGAGATGAGTGAATTTGTGGTGGTTTCGTGCCCGGTACTCTCATCGATAGACAGTATAAGGGGTGTATACAACAAAGAGGGAGAGATAACTATAATATATAAATTATGGCGCGGATGATAACAGGAGACATACGACTTACACGACGAATGTTTATGATCCAATGACGCTCAACCAACTCAGTCGTTGTGACAAATGCACAGGTGACACAGAGACTCAGTAGTTATCCACCGAGAAGGGTATACGCAAAAGGCAGCGTCCAAACACTGGAGAGATGTGCGCATAGAGTTTTGACCAACAATGTTGGAGATTCAAAATTGATCAAAGGGTGAGTTTGATGCGCTGAGAGGTACAATGAGGGACGAAAAACTACCAACTTGCTCTGGTTCTTGATCCCAGAAGTTGATTCGGCGAGGAGCTGTTCATCCTCCAATGGATTCAGTCAAGGAGATTGAGTTTCCATTGCACAATAGCATTTTCAAAGAGTATTGGTGTGAGTAACGTTGTGGGGAAAGTGATGTGATGAAATGCACGTCACGCTCTGACAATACTCTCCATGAACGTTCTCAGTGAACCAACTTGGGAGACAAGGCCCTTGAAGCGAATAACGGGTCTGAAGTTCTTGAAGATGGAACTTGTGCTTCACCCAGGGTTTGTACGGTAGTAGATCGACTTTGCAGACGAGCTCGCCAACCTCATCGAGACCCCCCACGTCTCCTCCGACCAACTCACGCTCCCCCAATGACAATACATACAGATACAACGTCTTTGACATCTCTGCCCCTACATCTGCTCAGCAGCAGCACCATCATGACATCTATCAGCACAACTATGCCCACTTCAACTCCACCCTCCCCGCGCTCAACTCCTCCATGCGCTATGAGCCACACCCAGATCCGCCCCCTGGATTTCAGTACCATCACTCCCCCTCTCCTACACATCGTTCCCGCTCACGTTCTCGCGCTCCATCTGTTGGTCCGACGAGATCCGCTCGCCGAGACCGCCGTGCCAACTCCATCTCGCACGTCGCCAGCACCAGCCCCCCACCTTGCCCCCATGCCATTGTCATCCCTGGCCGCGGAAACCCCATGGGCGGCTTCTTTGTCCCAAACGGAACCAGCGCTCCCCAAGACTACAATCTCCCCACCCCAGACTCTCTCTCCCACTTTTTCGGTCTCCAACACGCCCATGCTCATTCGCAGTACCCGTACCCCGCGCAGACACCGTCCTCACCGTACTATGCTTACCCGTCGGTC
>JBBPRH010000249.1:0-33047 GCA_038092915.1 Boletus pseudopeckii
CATTCAAGTTCGACAGCAAACATGATTTGAGGACTATAGGTAGTGCTTCTCTCATGAGCTCTCGATGGCGCATGCCTCCATCTGACGCCTTTGGTGACCCATTGAAAGTTCATTTTCCACGCCCGTGCCCTCCGGGAGACATCACCCCGACTTCTCATCGTCGCCGGCCGGTCGAGACGACTCGCGAAGGAGAGCCATAACGCGGAGATGAAGCGGGTGATGGAGACCTGTCGGTCTGGGGTGGGGATGGAGGTGATGCGGAGGACGATTGGGGATGTCGGGGCTGCGATGGTCGTGGCTGCTGGTTCGGCGAGTGGGGTGGTGGTGGTGCAGGCTACCGAGATGGGTTTGGCAGGGGGGGTATTCTAGGACGTTGAGTGTTGAAACGTTGAGTGCTGGGTGCAGGGCACTGGATCCTGGATCCTCATACATACCCACATTGTAACTTAATTATTGAAGAGTAATTGATACTGATGCCCAGTGTAGATTTGGATGCATTGGATGTAGAAGAGATGGTTTCTTATGGGTGAAAGAACGTCAGACAGGTTGGCTGGAGGACTCTCCTAACTTGCTACTGTCGTTCTAATACATATACGAGACTACTGAATCCTAATGTCGTTGAATCCCATCATAATGTTGTGGACAAATCAGAATGACCAGATGGGATAGATATCATCAAAGATGGCGGTGAGGGCCGGAGGCGCGAAACGTGCACACGGCAGTGCGGGAGTCAATCAAAGGCGACCGCGTGTGCAGCGATAGGAACTCGCAGTGCGCAGGCCGCGACTTGGTACTGTACTTGAGTCGGATGCGAACACTCACCATTTTCTAAATCGAATTTTAGCTATTCCCTTGAACCACAAGACAGATGTTCTGTTTCATTGCATTCCGCCTGAACCAGGGAGTACAGCCACCACGCCTCGCGTCGAACTTAGCTAAGTGGAATGTTTCTGACATACTTGCTGGAGCACTTTTCACAAAGCACACCAGCAGGCCAGGGCCTGTCCCAAAACATGACTGTGTGTGAGTTCATCGATGTGGCGGTAGGCAACTCGTCCACTAACTCGGTAGGCCTGGCGGCCAGTTCTCGCAGATCTAAGCACATCTTTGTACAGGCATTTCAATTCAAGCTCCGCCCTCAATCCGGCCTCATTGCAGTGCAGTGCACAATTAATTAATTAATTAATTACTTAAGTACTCTCCATTCTGACACTGTGATGGCTTGAGATGCTTTGAAACTGTCCAGTGGCGGTTTGATCGGTTTCTGCATGTACCACTCTGCCATTGTCTGCCAAGAACACCTTAGGGGACGTTGCATTGTGGTAGAGTGGTTTCAGCTTCCCCACCCTTAGAGCCTGTCGACAAGAGACTGCGGTATCACCCGTACGGTGCCGTACCCTGCGATTCCCTGGGCCCAATCTCGCAAGATGGATCTTGAGGTCGATCCAGTGAGCTATGAGGTCGGTTCCGGTTCAAGACAAAGCCAATGATGTGACTCACAACACCTCGCGGCTGCAAGCACACCCAGTGACATCAGGACGCAAAGTGTGTACGTTGGTTGAGGGAAGTAGATGCATACAGGTCAGTCTGAGTGGTACCCAAGAAGTTTGACATAATTGATGTGGGCGTTTCCCGTGCAGCATATTATTTTTCCAGACTATACATTTAAGCACCACAGAAAACCTCTGTTCACCCATTCCAGTCCCTCTTTACTGCAATGACCACCCTTTCAGGTGCTGCTATCCGCCTCTTCAACCATCTTCCGAAGCGAAAGGCAACTGGAGAGGTCGTTCTGACTTTCTCTACCATCTTTCACAAACTCATCCCTCCTACAGGGCGGTCTCATCACTGGAACCAACCCTGCAGCGTTTACAACCTCGAATCCATTGAGGTTATGGATCGTCCAAGTCGGTAAGCCTCCCATGCCAAACTTCCCACCATTTCCTCAATGCTAGGTAGGTATCATCATCATTATGGCTCAGCTTCTCTCTCTTGGCCTCAGACGTCTCAGACAACCAAAAGTGATCGCCGAAGTGCTCGGCGGTATTCTATTAGGTATTCTATCTACCTTACTATCTTTCCTTTGCTCAACTCGCTTTGCACCAGGCCCGACTGCATTCGGAAGGATACCAGGCTTCACAGAAAACATATTTCCTTCCGTGTCCCTCCCATACCTATCCCTTGTAGCTGATATCGGTCTTTGTCTCTTCCTTTTCCTTGTTGGCCTCGAAATCGACATCGACGTCATCATGCGCAATGCACGCATGTCGGTCATCGTATCTTTGGCCGGAATCGCTCTTCCCTTTGGTCTCGGTACCGCCCTCGCCATCCCTCTATACAACCACTTCATCGACCCTTCCGTCCACTTCACATACTTCATGCTTTTCACAGGTGTCGCATACTCGATTACCGCGTTCCCCGTCCTCTGTCGTATCCTCACAGAACTCAAATTGCTCGATACGCACGTCGGTATCATCGTCCTCTCCGCCGGCGTTGGTAATGACATCATTGGCTGGACGCTGCTCGCCCTGAGTGTTGCGCTAGTGAATGCCGGTTCGGGCCTGTCAGCGCTATGGATTCTGCTCGTCTGCGTCGCCTTCACGATCTTTCTGTTGTTACCAGTCAAATCTGTGATGCACTGGCTAGCGCGCAAGACGGGTAGCACAGAGAATGGCCCCACCATGTTCTACATGACTGTCGTCATGATTCTTGTTTGGGCCTGTGCCTTCTTCACCGATGCTATCGGTGTGAATGCTATCTTTGGTGTGCCGCGCGGTATCCGGTCGTAATTTTATCTGACTCATCCGCAGGTGCATTCCTTGCCGGGCTTGCGGTCCCGCGAGAGGGTGGTCTGACAATCACCCTCACAGAGAAACTGGAAGACATGGTCTTGATCATCTTCCTTCCGCTCGTACGTATCTTATCCTGGTTGCCGGTTGCATTCACAAGTTTGTCATGTAAAGTACTTTACGTTATCTGGCCTGAACACCAATCTCGGATTGCTCGATAACGGTCAGCCTCCTCGAGGAACTCATTTCGCTTCGCGTGGTTGTTGACACTGCGCTGATAGGTATTACATGGGCTTTCACCATTGCCATCATCGTTCTTGCCTTCGTGGGCAAGTTTGGTGGATGCATGATTGCGTCCAGGGTGGCGGGTTACGGCTGGCGTGAGTCAAGCGCGATCGGTGCCCTGATGAGTTGTAAAGGGTTAGTCGCCTAGTGCTCCCGTATCAAATATTCCTTTCGCTTACTTCTCTGGTAGTCTGGTCGAACTCATTGTCCTGAACGTGGGGCTTCAGGCAGGGATTCTTTCACAGAGGGTCTTCTCCATGTTCGTCCTCGAGGCAGTCACTCTGACGTTCATTACCACCCCCCTCGTGCTGGCGCTCTACCCGCCTGAACGCCGTGTTCGGGTTGGTGCGACCGTGGAAGGCGACGAACGTGGCCAACGCGATGAGAAAGCATCTATCATCACTGAAGAGCAGCCTTGGCGTCATCGGTTCACGGTCGTCCTCGACAAACTCGATCACGTTCCCGGTGCGATGGCTCTCACGCAACTCATCCTTCCACCACGCGGTATCCCGTCTGACGTCACGTCGACTACGACCCACACGATTGACAAGGTGAAGGGGGTCCCTGACGTGAGTATGGAAGCGCTTCAGCTCATAGAGCTGTCTGATTGGACGTCTGCCATGATGAAATCTTCTGTTGCCGACAGTTTAGTCCACACGGATCCTGTACTCGGTATATTCAGGATGTTTGGGGAGCTGAACGATTTGGCTGTGACGACGTCGTTGTCGGTCGTTCCATATGACGATTTCGCGCACAGCGTTGCAGAGCACGCGCAGAGATATGGGTCTCACCTCGTGTTACTCCCGTGGCTGCTACTCACTCCTCCGACGGCCGTCGATACACCAGAAATCGGTACAAGCGAGAACGGGGCCAAGGGCGACCACAACCCATTTGACGTCCTCTTTAGTAACGTCTCGGGAAGCAAGACGGATATATCTCCCTCGGAGGTCCACTCCCAATTCGTACGCGGGGTGTTTGCACAGAGCAAGACGGACGTGGCCTTGCTCATCGACACGGGCGATCGATCGGGTGTGCGCCTCGGGGCGTCTGTGCATGTGTTTCTGCCGTTCTTTGGGGGACCGGACGATCGGCTGGCACTCGAGCTTGTGGTTCAGCTTTGTTTGAATCCGAGGATGACCGCGACAGTGGTGCGGATGATAGAACGCGAGGGTGTAGTGGACACGAGTGTGCGTCTGGGAGAGGATTTGGAACGACCCCCGATGGCACATTCCAAGGATAGGGTGGATGCGAGCGGGCCGATGACGCTTATCCCGCGAGGCGACGAGTCTATGAAGACGTCGGTACGTTGTGATGCCATCTATTGTTTCTTATTCTGCTCAACAGATTGACGCCTCGCCTCACCTCCCTCTCCCTCTTATATAGGTGATTGGACTCCATGGTACGATCCACAGTCAACAGACTATCGAATCTGAAACAGCCGATAACACTGCCTGGTTCAAATATACCTCTCCCACATCGCCCGCCATCCAAACCAATGCCCACACCGACGCCGCCACCCCCACCCTCCGTAATGCCCTCTCGCGGATCCACTTCTCCGACGCGCACACCCCGACACCAGTGCATGCCGCCATCCGCCACGCCCGTGCCCTCCGGGAGACCTCCTCCCGACTCCTCATCGTCGCCGGCCGGTCGAGACGACTCGCGAAGGAGAGCCATGACGCAGAGATGAAGCGCGTGGTGGAGACCTGTCGGCCTGGTGTCGGAGTGGAGGTCATGCGAGGGACGGTTGGGGACGTCGGGGCTGCGATGGTCGTGGCTGTTGGGTCGCCGAATGCGGTTCTGGTGGTGCAGGCTGCCGAGGTGGGTTCGGAGGGGGTGTGATCTCGGTCGTCGAGCGTCAAGTGCTGGATGTTTGTACTCACGTGGTGACTTACTGGAAAGTCATCATACTGGACCATCAAGTTTATGATCTTGCTTTGCGTCGTAGTCACCTGCACTCTCAAGTCATGCTCGGGTGTCGGTCTCAGTTTGATTATTACATTTTGGAATGTTCATGTTCTTTTTAGCCCCTAAATTCTTCCCGGTGCGCAGCTGCTTGTGCGCAAACGGTCCCGCACTGCCTCCTATCACCCCTGTACAACAAGTTACATTGGGAAGTCTCCCTACGCTGAGCGCACGACCCTGCAACCGTATCACATATTAACTTCTTTTTGGTCCCGTTCACGCCTGGTGGTCATTTCCGTTCGAGTGCTTGATCGGGATCTTCCAACCAATCATCCATCCGGTTAGTCTCGTGTTTTCATACGACAATTGTGACATACCTGCCAAGCAGGCGAGCGATTCGCGAATGCAACGTTCTTCTAGATCGACCCTACGGGAGCCTCAATGAATGCTACGACCTTGACGACGCTGCCGAGGGCCTCGACAATGTTCAAGTACCTGCTACCATCATTCCCATGCCCGTTCACAGATACTTGTACGCCCTCACCCACGAGCGCACGGCAGTGCTATGCGTGTACCTCAGGCACGAAGGTGTTATGCATACAGCCGATCCTCCACACACGTTGGCAATTCTCTCGTCCTATCTATCCGCATGGAAATCATTCAGCCTGCATTGATGTCAAGTTATTTCGCACGTGGGGCTGTGTCTAATGACCAGGCTCTTTGTGCTGAATGATTTGTCCGGTGCGCCTTCGTGACTAGGATGTTCACCTAAGTTGATCTCGGACTAAGATTGATATTTCGCACCAGTGGAGTTGTATGTGCGTGCGTTCAAGAGAACTTATTATTACGCTCACAACAACCGCTCACTGTGGTGCTCATCGAACATCAACATCCTACATTGCATAACGTTATTGAGTGAAGAATGAATCTGGCGTAAAGCATCCTCGCGCCGCAAATAAGCACGAAAGTGTCGAACGTTGATGATCAAGTCGAGTGAGTGTGGTGACGTAGCATCTGCCAGCCGTAAACATGCAACTTCGAACATCCGACAGAGCTCAAGTTCCTCCAAACAATAAATGGTCGAGTTACGAGCTACTTTCATCATCCGACTCCTCCGCCTGAACCCCGCAACAGCGGCTACGATTGCATCTCCGTCCGGACCCTAAGGGATTCGGGAAGCCCTGGCTCTCAGTGCTCAAACTCAGATTGATTAAGTTTGCTGGATTCATGGATTCCATTTCTACTAGGTTTCATAAGTAGTCGGAGACAATGTATGTGCTGATCCGAACAAACCAGGCTGGACGCAGCTGCAGGGTCCCACCCAAAGGTTCATCTGATAATGTATAGGGGCTGCCCAAAGTCAATTGCTAGAAATTGGTTGTGATAACATTGATTATTGATTACCTTTCATTGCATTCCGTCTGAACCGGGTATTGATTGGGTAGTACAGCCACCAGCTTACTAACCTCGTCGTAGTACAGTTCTGTCAACATCGACTATACTGGAGCATGCTACCTGTACTTAGCAATCTACTGGAGTACTCTCCACATAGCACACTTGCAAGCCATGGCCTGATCATGGGGAGGCTGAGCCTGGCCCGATACATGACTCATACATCATAATGTGTGATCATCAATCTGGGGGTGAGCAACGCCAACTAACCCTTGAAATCAATTGAAAACATTCGATGGCCTGCAGTCTCGCAGACCTACATGTTTGTACTGATATTTAATATCAAACTCTGGTCACTCTAGGCCACGTAGCAGTTCCAGCGCACTGGTGTAACAGAACTAGCGTAGCATGCTCCTAAGTAATTGTTTTCCTTTTCAGGCAAGTTGGCCGCGTGGGAAAAACGTGAGCAAAAATGCCTCTCATTATTCACCTCGTGGCATGTCTCTGACACACAACCTTGAGCAGCAAATCCCGAAAACTTAAAAACTTCCATTAGCCAAAAATGTTCCCTAGGATTATCTGAGTCAAGTGCCTCGACGCCAGCATTGAATTTGATGGAAATGGTACCACTGTGTCAATGGTCGACCGTGGACGACGAGGCGTTTCTGCTCACATTTTTTCCCACGGCCAAGAACAACGAACTTTGCCCGGGCCAGTTTCAAACCACAACTTCTGATATAGCTCTTTGACTGCGTGGACTAGATATTTGATCGCCTCAATGGTGAGTACCACAGCAAGCTGAACTTCAGCGATCGGAGTCTGATCGATTTCTGCCATTGAGATCTTCCGTGGGCTCGAGCAACTGCCAGCTACTATCGCCATAGGCAGGACAGCAGTGTTCTGCCAAAACAACATTACTTCTTGGCCAACCAGTCAAATACCTTAAGGTGCGGTAGACTGTAAAGCAAATCCAGCTTCCCCACCTTAGAGCCTGTCTACAAAAAACTGCGGTATCAGTACCCTGCGGTTCCCTAAGCCCAGTCTCGGAGATGGACTTTGGGATCGATCCAATGAGCTCCAGGCTCGGTCGACTCCTGGTTCAAGACAAATCCAGATGATACGACTCACTACGCCTCACGGATGCAAGCACACACAGTGGCATCAGGACGCAAGATGTGTACGCTGGTTGAGGCAAGTAGATGCATACAGGGCCATACGATCAGGTCAGTGGTGCCCAATATATGATAAGAGGTTTCTTATTACTGACGTCGTCATTTCCCGTATCGATACCGTTCCGCATATTACCTTTTCAGAATATACATATAAGCACCACAGCCAGCCCGTGTTTACCCATCCCAGACCCGGACTGTCTCTTGCATTCCAGTCCCACTTTACTGCAATGACAATGACCCCATTTTCTGGTGCAACTATCCGCCTCTTCGACCATTTTCCGAAACGAGAGGCAACTGGAGAGGTCGTTCTGACTTTCTCTCCCATCTTTCACGAGCTCATCCCTCCTACAGGGCGGTCTCATCACTGGAACCAACCCTGCAGCGTTTACAACCTCGGATCCATTGAGGTTATGGATCGTCCAAGTCGGTAAGCCTCCCATACCAAAGCTCCCGCGATTTGCTCAATGATAGGTAGGTATAATCATAATTATGTCTCAGCTTCTCTCCCTTGGCCTCCGACGCCTCCGACAACCAAAGGTCATCGCCGAAGTGCTCAGTGGTGTTCTATTAGGTATTCTATCTACTTCGCTATCTTCCGCTTGCTCAATTCGCTTTGCACCAGGCCCAACTGCATTCGGAAGGATACCAGGCTTTACAGAAAACATATTTCCTTCCGTGTCCCTCCCATACCTGTCCCTTGTAGCTAATATCGGTCTTTGTCTCTACCTATTCCTCGTTGGTCTCGAAATCGACATCAGCCTCGTCAAACGCAACGCACGCGTGTCGGTCATCGTATCTTTGGCTGGAATCATTCTTCCCTTTGGTCTCGGTACCGCCCTCTCCATCCCTCTATACAACCACTTCGTCGACCCTTCCGTCCACTTCGCGTACTTTATGCTTTTCACAGGTGTCGCATACTCGATTTCTGCACTTCCCATTCTCTGTCGTATCCTCACAGAGCTCCAACTGCTCGATACGCACGTCGGTATCATCGTCCTCTCCGCCGGCGTCAGTAACGACATTATCGGCTGGACGCTGCTCGCCCTGAGTGTTGCGCTCGTGAATGCCAGCTCGGTCCTGTCAGCGCTATGGATTCTACTCGTCTGCGTCGCTTTCATCCTCTTTCTGTTGTTCCCAGTCAACTACGTCATGCACTGGTTAGCGTGCAAGACAGGTAGCACAGAGAATGGCCCCACCATGCTCTACATGACTATTGTCATGATTCTCGTTTGGGCCTGTGCCTTTTTCACAGACGCTATCGGTGTGAATGCCATCTTCGGTGTGCAGCTTGGTATCCGGTCGTAATTCCTCATCTGACTTATCCGCAGGCGCATTCCTTGCCGGACTTGTGGTCCCGCGAGAGGGTGGTCTGACAATCACCCTCACAGAGAAACTGGAAGACATGGTCTTGATCATCTTCCTTCCGCTCGTACGTATATCATCCTGGTTGCCGGTTGCATTCACAAGTTTGTCGTGTAAAGTACTTTACGTTGTCTGGCCTGAACACGAATCTCGGATTGCTCGACAACGGTCAGCCTCTTCGAGGAACTCATTTTGCGTGGTTATTGACACTGCGGTGATAGGTATCACATGGGCTTTCACCATTGCCATCATCGTTCTTGCCTTCCTGAGCAAGTTTGGTGGATGCATGATTGCGTCCAGGGTGGCGGGTTACGGCTGGCGTGAATCGAGCACGATCGGTGCCCTGATGAGTTGTAAAGGGTTAGTCGCCAAGTACTCCCTCATCTTTCCTGTCGCTCATCTCTCTGGTAGTCTGGTCGAACTCATTGTCCTGAACGTGGGGCTTCAGGCGGGGATTCTTTCGCAGAGGGTCTTCTCCATGTTCGTCCTCCAGGCCATCACTCTGACGTTCATCACCACTCCCCTCGTGCTGGCAATCTACCCGCCTGAACGCCGTGTTCAAATCGGTGCGACTGCACCGCCGGTGGAAGACGACGAGCGTGGACAATGTGATGAGAAAGCGTCTATCATCACTGAAGAGCAGCCTTGGCATCATCGGTTCACGGTCGTCCTTGACAAACTCGACCACGTTCCCGGTGCGATGGCTCTCACGCAACTCATCCTTCCATCACGCGGCATCCCGTCTGACGTCACGCCGACTACGACAACGACCCACACAATCGACAAGGTGATGAAGCTCCCTGACGTGAGCGTGGAAGCGCTTCAGCTCATCGAGCTGACTGATTGGACGTCTGCCATGATGAAATCGTCCGTTGCCGACAGTTTAGTCCACACGGATCCTGTACTCGGTATATTCAGGATGTTTGGGGAGCTGAACGAGTTGGTTGTCACGCCGTCGTTGTCGGTCGTTCCATATGACGACTTCGCACACAGCGTTGCGGAGCACGCGCAGAGACATGGGTCCCACCTTGTCTTGCTTCCGTGGCTGCTGCTCACTCCTCCGACGGTCGTCGATACGCCAGAAACCGGCAAGAGTGGGAGCGGGGGCAAGGGCGACCACAACCCATTCGACTCCCTCTTTAGTAACGTCTCGGCGAGCAAGACAGATCAACCTCTCTCGGAGGTCCACTCCCAATTCGTACGCGGGGTGTTTGCACAGAGCAAGACGGACGTGGCCTTGTTCATTGATACAGGCGATCGATCGAGTGTCCGCCTCGGGGGATCTGTGCATGTTTTTCTGCCATTCTTTGGGGGACCGGACGATCGGCTGGCACTCGAGCTTGTGGTTCAGCTTTGTTTGAATCCGAGGATGACCGCGACAGTGGTGAGGATGGTGGACCGCGAGGGGGTCGCGGACACGAGTGGGCGTCTTGGAGAGGAGGTGGAGCGACCGCCGATGGTACATTCCAAGGATAGGGTGGATGCGAGCAGGCTGAAGGCGCTCATGTCGCGCGGCGACGGGTCTATGGGGACATCGGTACGTTGTGATGCGATGCCATCTATTATTTGGCATGTTGTTCAGTAGATTGACCTCCCCCCTCTCTCTCTTATATAGATGATCGGGCTTCAGGGTACAAACCTCAATCGACAGACGACCCAGATACGTCTCGAATCATCTGACACAGCCGATAACACTACCTGGTCCAGATACGCCTCTCCCACGTCCCCCACCATCCCAACTAATACGCACGCTGATGCCGCCACCGCCACATTCCGTGATGCCCTGTCGCGGATCCATTTCTCAGACGCGCACACCCCGACACCAGTGCACGCCGCCATCCGCCACGCCCGCGCCCTCCGGGAGACCTCCCCCCGACTCCTCATTGTCGCCGGCCGGTCGAGACGACTCGCGAACGAGAGCCATGACGCGGAGATGAAGCGGGTAACGGAGGCCTGTCGGCCTGGTGTCGGGGTGGAGGTCATGCGCAGGACGTTTGGGGACGTCGGGACTGCGATGGTCGTGGCTGTTGGGTCGCCGAGTGGGGTGGTGGTGGTGCACGCTGCCAAGGTGGGGGCGAAAATCTAGGATGATGAGCGTTGACACGTCGAATGCTGGGCGCCGGGCACTGCATGCTATGGAAAGAGTCCTCGATACTATACCGTCGAGCGTATGTTCATGCTTTGGGTCGTAATTATCCGTGTTTTCAAGTTATGCGCCTGTCTCAATTAGATTCGATCTGGGTGCGGTGGCTAATGATCATTGAACAAGAATACAAGAGGAGAGAGACCGGGAGAGGAATAAGATAGGAAACGATGTTCATCACACCATTCATGCCTTGTGTTCCTTTTCCTTCTTCTCTTTCTTGTCCTTCTTGTCCCTTTTCTCCCTTTTCTCCTTTTTCTCTTTTGATGGGTTGTGCTGTCGGAGAGGGAGTCAACACAAGGAAAGACGGACAGAGACACCACCGAACACACCTCTGGTATTGCCACGGCAGCCTTCGCCGCCTTGGCGGCTTTTTTGAGCGCCTTCTTCTCCTCCTTGGATAGCTTGACCTTCTTGGCCGGCCGTTCTTCCTCGTCCTCTTCCGCGTCGCTCTCGCCATCAACGTCCATCGCCTCGCTTGGCCGCCGCTTCTTTCCTTTCTTCTCGCCCTCGCCCTTGTCCGTCACTTTCTCCTTGGCTCTCTCCTTGTCCTTTCCCTTGTCCTTGGCCTTTTCCTTGCTCTTCTCCTTTCCCTTATTTTTCTCCTTGTCCTTGTGCTTGCTCTTCTTTGGCGGCGGTGACACCTCGATCAGAGGTAACACGGGCTCGGCATCCTCCATATCTACATCGTCATCCCGTTGCCGCGCCTCGGCCTCCTCTTCCTCTTCGTTCTTGTCGTCGTCGTCGTCGTCATCGAGCGCAAGGCTATCCAACACTCGTCGAATCGCATCTGCGTTCTTCGAGGGCGGTGCACCCGTTTCGAAAAATGCGAGACGTTCTTCGACTTGTGCGCGAAGGGCTTCGCCGAATTTAGGGGTGGGGTTGTCTAGGCGTTGTGAGACACGTTGGTTAGGCATTCGTACGCAAAATTGGACGGAACGTACCCGTGTAACAGTCTATCCGCGATGCAATCGAACACTTGTTTGCCAGGAACCGTGATATTCGGCCCTTGTGCTTCGGATCGGCACGACCGATAAAGGAGGAGTGGTACAGGAGGCCATACTATGATCGCGTGGGATGACATGAGAACGAGTTGTCGGCTGTCACTGTCAGGTGAAGCCGCCTCGCTTACCTTGGGTGTGTTGCCTTTTGTCTTGAGTGCTCGGAAGAGAGCCTTTTCGGCGCCGAGAATCTGGACGGTCGAGGCGGGGTATTTGCTGAGGTTGGTCAGACTGCCTGCGTGACTGATCAGTCGTGCGCCGATGCGTTCTCCGAGGAGGGCCGTCAGCGATGGTGCGACGAGGTTCATTTTTTCAGACAGATAGGCGACGAGGGATTTGCGGTAATCGGCGATGGAGACGACGCGGACGGCAAAAGCGGAGATGTTGAGCATGTCGATCTCGGAGATGGACGACCCCATCGACCCACGGGCGGCGTCGAGGATGTTTTGTGCGAGCATCGCGTTGTCGTCGATGATGGTCGCCAGTTCGGGGAGTTTGTCCTCTGACAAGGTGTCCTTGTCCCCGATGAACTGCGCGAGACGTGCATATTGGTAGTTATCCGGCACGAGCTTGATGAGTTCGGGAAAATGATAACCATACCACTCCCGAATGCGCATCGCAAAGAGGTTGACGTCCTTGTCGAGTTGATCGAGAAGTGCGATGGCTTGGATGATCATATTGTCCACCCGATTCACGTTGAACTTGAGTTTGGCGCGGGAAAAGGAGTGGCCGAGACCGAGTTGGGCTTTGACGAGGTCGTTGGCGTCGAGGCCATTGACGAATTTGTGGGCGTGTTGACGGATGCCGCGGAGGATTTCTTGGGCGTCCTCGGAAGCGTCGCATTTGAGACCCGTGCCGTCCAAGACGGCGTTGGCGAGTGTAGAATCGTGGACAATGAGCTTGACTTTGGAGGATTTCTTTCCGCCCTTGGAGAGGTTGAGCTCGAGGAGGGATTTCAGCTGGTCGTTCAGTATGCCTGTCCCAAAAATCTCGCGTGAGCAAAAAAAAAAAAAAAAGAGGTAGGTACGCCAAAACGAATCAATCCACCACACGCACCCTCGGAAATGTCGTTGATGTTCTCGAGCGCGTCAGCGGCGCTCTTGAACGGGGAAAAGCTGAGGAGGGTGACCATCTTGGCGAACTTTGAAAAGTCGTTGATCGAGTCTTGGACGGCCTTGGTTTGTGAGCCGACCACATCGTGGAGTTTGACCTCGAAGATGGCATAGCCCGAGGCAGTCTCAAACAGCGCGTGGGTCGCCATGGTGTGTGTGTTGCTCGCCGTGCGCGACGTCGACCGACGGTGCCTATCAAATTTTGGCGACTTGATACACAAGTCCCGTTTTGGAATCTTTCTCACACGGTTCATTGGTTGGATTTGGTAGACTTGCTACACAGTGTGTTGGAAAGTTTGCAACGAGTTTGCACGCTCCACCACCGCCGTGTTCATCGTTTGGAACGTTCGTTTTGGGATGCTTGAGGCTGTCTGCCACTTCATGGTGTGTAAGTCGTGGCTGTACTAATTAATTTTTTTGCCAGCGCCGTTGTTGGTTGGCGCCGTGGCGCTACGGACCATGAGCGCCGACGGGCAGTGTGAGCAGGAGAATCGCCTAGGACTGCGGGTTCCATCATATGGAAGAAGAAGCCACTATCGCATTTCCCCCCTGGATCAAGGCATGGGACAGGCCTGCGACAGAATGTCGTTCTTGTCGGTGGCCCAGCTCAAGGACGGCGAGTCACGGCAACCATTCGTTTTGCTGTCCTTTTGTTGGGCCATTGGCGGGATGCATTACATTTTTGCGTTTCCCTCGGCGACGTTCGCGGACGACTCGGCCATGGAACTCGTGCCCAGCCGGAACATGGTCTTGGTCGTTCATTTGTGCAAGAATGGGATGTTTTGCCAACACAGAAACAGAAAGACCCCTTGATGACACGGATCTGCCAAGTATCGGCCGATGTGACAACCCGCTGACATTTGCCTCGCCGTGTTGGTCTCAAGGAACTTGCAGCGGCCATCAACGCTGTCTTTGCCTCCTGCAGGCAAACCATCCAGATCTTTCTCCCGGCACGAGGATTGATGCAGAGAATCCCATCGCACACCAGACAAGTTGCAGCGCGTATGCCTCATGCGAACTCATACAAAATTTTTAGATACCCGCGTTTTGGGTCAGGCCGCATTTTCTGGGCGAGTCACAGGCCGGTTCGCACTTGCCTAAACGGGGCCGCAGCGCTAGTTCGAGAATATGCATGCCATGGGCATGTCTACAATGTACCTGAGTTACCCATACGGTGTTCATTGGTTGCTGTGGGGGAGGGCAAGGAGAAGCTTCGAGAAGGGTCGCATGACTCGGTGCTCCACTTCACACTGCACTGATCCAGTGGTTACGGACGCGGGCGGTGTCCAACCCTGTAGGGTCACGTGCTGCGATATGATTGGACACATTCTATTGGGTCCAATATATTTACAGATGCCGCCTCGTGTCCTGCCTCAAGGAGGACTTATAACTCGCGTCTTCCCTCTTCCCTCTCTTATCCGCGTTCCTTTAGGTCCTAGGTGTTCGACTGCCCGGGCCACTGCGGTCACTCTCCAACCGAGCTCGCTCGTGGTTCGGTCCCTACCCTCATATAGGTGCGATCGTTCTCGATGTCATTCACCGTTGCATGGTTCGCTCACAGTCGCGCCGCAGGACCCGTTCTCTCCACTCCACATCACACCCCGCCTCTGCTCTCGTTCTGCCACGACACTTTTATATTTGATCACGATCGTCATGTACAAGTCTCGCCACTCTCAAACTAGCCCATGTTTCGTCCCGGACACCCCAAAGCTTCGAAAGCTGTCCCTCCCAGAGGAGCCGTGCATTGGCCCCTCACGTCCTGCGACAAGTGCCGACATGCGGCGGCCGCAGACCCCCGCCATGGTGCCGGCATCATCCTCCAGGGCCAATCCCACTGCTGGACAGCCCGCCAAGCCCCTGAGGTCAATTCTCAAGGGAAGCAAGAACGCGTTGCCCCGCGACTCGTATGACAGCGATGCGGAGACAGTAGCTGCCAAAAAGGCGGCCTGCGCTCGGTACAACATTCCCAACGTGTTGCCCCCCAGATCGCACTTGGGTAAGTACACGTCCACAAACATTACCTCCCCCTTATCACTCTTTTTTTCTTCTCACGGTCAAACCTGTCTATCATTACATACACCTTATCTGATCCATTGTGGCAGTGCCTATGAAACCGCCCGCGTTCGATCTGCATTGGCTGCTGCTTCCTTTCGATCTACGACGATCGAAGCGACTCCTTCGCTTTGATATGGCCTTCCCGGTGGACGAAACCGTCTTCCAGTTGGACCCTGGTCGTCGGATGAAACTCTCCGAGACCGAGCTGAGCAAACTCGCGGCAAATGGTACCATGACAAAGATGACCATCACGTTCGAGCACAAGTCGTTCTCTTGGGAGGTGGACGTCAAGAACGCCCGCGGGATCCGGTGCCGAGATGTGTTCGAGGCGATATACGAGACCTTCAACGAGCAGCTCACTCTTGAGGAGCGGAGGCTGGTCCGCGACCGCAGGGCAGTCGAGGACGCTTTTCAACTTCGCTGCGAACTTGCTCCCGGCCTTCCAGCGGTCGAGCGTTCCTTGGGGTGGAAGAGGGTGGACGTCCTTTGTCACCATACGATCTTCCTCGGTTTGACGCAACCCAAATCTGGCAGTGATTGGGTTTTAAATCTTGGTACACTCCCTCGTATCCGTGGCCTGTCAATATGAGCACCTAACGATTTCTATGTATGCTAACGACCATCTGGTACGTGTGCATTCTCGGTGCTCCATGCAGCGCCAAGCTCATCTCCATGGTCAGGACTAGCTCCCCATATACTTGTGCACGTTCCTTCATATCATCAACCACACCCACGTCAGTCACCACATTCGCATTATCGCATGTTTTCTTGTTTTCTCTGATACCCACTCGTTGGTCTATTACCTACATCTGGTTTAAGTTTATCATACTGTGGCACTTGTTTCAGTGGCCCATCTAGTTGCCACGAGAGGCAGGTCAGGCGTTCCGACTGACCCCTCGCCTCGCACATGTTTATCTCTCTTTCCCCAGACGCAGTTTTGCGTCTGTATGTGGTTCTGTATTGTCTCCTTTTCTACCTCAAGAGGACATGTATGATTCGGGACATGCTAGCGTTAACTCGCGTTCCCCGTTCCTGGTGTTCGGTTTCTTCGTCGCCATCAGCCTACACATGTCACCAACATGTTACTACTCACAGAATATGAATACGGATCTCATCCGATGGAAGGGCAGAGCATATCTGCTTATCTACAACATGCGGGACTTGAAAATGCGACGCACGATGGTCTCTTGTGCCGATCGGCTGGACACCCTGAACCTCTGTGGACGAGCGCGTGGCGTAGTCGTGGCCAGCGGAGAACACCAGAGAAGGGTCCATGAAAAGACACGAGACCTAGATAACCTTACGACCGCGGCAACGCGTGCCGGAGATGATCGATAGGAGAGCACCACCTTCTGAGAATCGGAAACCAACGGACGATGGACCGGGGCTGTGTCTAGAACTTGTGGAGCCAAACCGTAAAAACAACAACACACGTAACGAGCGGTTTCGATATCACCTGCCGCGTGTTTGACCGGGCAACGTTGGAAGGGCGTGATGTTTCGCGTACTTGCGAGGACGGACAGCGATTGGATGCTTTTTTTTTATGTTCTTGATGTGATGGACGTGTAGTACCCTAAATATAAGGGTGTCCCGATTCTGGGCAGTTGGTCCCAGGATAGAGGAGACTCGAACGGATCCCTACTCTCATTTTAAAATTGGTGTGGTGTGGTAAAGGGGTGGTGGAGATTCCACCGTATGGTAGACTGGACCGGTCTGGGTCATTAGCTTCGATGGGGAATTGAGATGAATCATTAAAAATATGTGAGAGACTGCCCTGTCTGTGGGGGGAGGTTGGGGGTGGGGGTCGATCATCGCGTGGCGGCACTGAGAGTTACAGGCGTTGTCGCGGGGTAGTCCCCGGTTCAACTCGGTTCAGTAGCCAAGTTGGCAGCTACGGCCGATCTAGGAAGACACTTACCATCGGCACTGTGAAAAAGTCGAATGTCCTTGGCATCACTCGAAATGCGGTGGTGAATACCTGACATCTGCACAAAGTGAACAACTGAACAGCGAGAGCAATACTACGGCCGAGGGACGTTATAGCCGTTCGGAAATTTTCGGCATACTGGCGGACATTGAATATATATCTCCGATTGAAACTGGCCAGTGGTTATACGGCATAGAGAACAAATGTTATAACACTGTTCCATAAAATTGTAAGACGACGAGCAGCAGAAGGGGGTACTTGTGTGACGAGACAAGCGGGTCGCGAGATCTCTCACTTTGGATTGGTCCTTTGAGGAGATGAAAATCCCTAGACACTGCCCCAGCTTTCAGGGACCCCAGACGCCGATCCATACAAAAACCAAGCATAGCAGTGGCGGTGGCCATGCCAGTAGCGAAGGCCAGGTTTGGCATTACAGGCTCACCCACGGAATGTCAACGGAACTTTAGCACGCTGTCAGTGGCGCTACTGACCGTTTTTAGAATCAGAACGACGGCGGATAGATTGATGTGCAAACGTGGTTGGTTCTAGACAAGAACGATTGCATACAGTTTTGTCTCAAAGTGAGTACAACACGTTCCGTCTCAAAGGCAGTGAGTGTTATAATACTGGACAGACCACAGCATATGATATTTTTATTTTGGCAGATCGCTGTCAAGTTGATCCTTGGGGTTGATCCTATCATGGCTGAAGCCACAAGATAGAGCAACTCAGATCAACTGTACACCAATCTCAAGAGACGTGGTGTCATGGAAACAGCGGGTCGAGGACTATGTGACTCGAAGCTACTCCTGGTTTTCCTCTGTTTTCAACCTAGGGCTTTACCTAGTGCAAGACTCTTCATCGTGTGGCGGTCACCCATCACAACCATGTCCCCAACGAACGAATTCCCCAATTTCAGTCCTCACACTGTCGCTTCGGACAAGTCTTTGCGAACACATGCAGGCCATGCTTTCGTATCTCGTCAAAAAAAACAAACTTCATATCCGTATCTACATTTTTAACGAATCCGAGATTCTCTCCGATCTTCGAAATGTCATCAAACTACAGGGTGAATCCAATGCAGCGTTTGAAACGTTTCACGACAGTGTTTTTCTCAGCGTTTACGAGCCTACCTTCCCTTCATATCGCGTTTTTTTTTCGAAAATGCTGTAGGGTGGGTCTCGATCGAAAACTTGATGTCACCAGGCTTTCCAGAGTTCAGCTCACCCGCGGTGCCAGCTCATCGGCGTCACGGAGTTCCTGGTATAATGAAATACTCTCCGAAATATCATCATCCGCAACACATGTCCGCTTCAACGTTACGGACTATGAAGATTTCAAATCCAGCCAGCAAGTGTAGGGGATGGAACTGCATCTTTTACTCGCACCTGAATGACAACGGTGATGCCAAACTGAGGATGCCGGTGTGTCTAATGACAACTGGCACTATTAGAATGTCCAGCAACACGGTACGTCTTTCATCCAGGCCCTTACTCGGCGCTGAGCTGTTTCCAGCATGTCGATAGAGATCCATTGTACCATGTATACACGAGATTTTTTGCGTCCAGGTGGTTGCAACCGGGTTAAACGTGACCTATCTATCTAATTCCAGGCCATTTTTTCTCCAGTAGACGACAGTCCTTCCTCTTCATGCATGCGCTATTCGCCTTCTACGAACCCAAAGTCGAACTCGTCAACTCAATCGTATTTTCCATGATTTTTGCCGCGTCATCGACGAGCAATGGGATATGTTTATTCGACACGGGCTCATTCCGGATTCAATTGACGTGGATGATTTCAATGACAAACTCCTGTCGAGCTACGCCTCCTGAGATATCCGAGAAACGATCATTCTACACGTTCTTGATCAGAAATTCTTGCCTCCGAGTCCCGAACGTGCAGCAGAACTCCGCGAGATTCGCCGGAAGGCGCACTCACCTGGATGGTTAACCAAATTTGGCTTGGACTGCGGGCCGTTGTTGCGGGCCATTCCAGACGTACGGTTGTCCCAGGAGTGAGTTTCTGTCGTGTCTCCGGAGATGTTGACCGCTTCATGCTGGTCGCGCACGTTGGATATCAATTGCAGCGCCTTCCTTGCGCTCGCATATGACCATCGGGACGCTAACTTGTGCAAAATCGTCGGATCAAACGACATCATTGAGTTTTTACCCCGTAGATGCTCCCGAGGATTCCAAGTATGTCAAACAAACGGTACTCGCATTTCACGTCCCTCTGCAGTTGGATTATCTGATTGTCGTTTTTCAAGTGGAACATCAAAGTTGGTGGAAAGTATGAGGTCGTGTTGACAACGAGAGATGGACTCTGGAGATACCGTCTCGGGGACGTTATCGAGGTCGTCGGCTTTGATGCCCGCGATGGCCAACCGGTCATACATTATCTCGAGGATCCTCCATAGTGGGTTCACCTAGTTGATCCTTTCCACTCACCTTTCCCCAACGTGACACCGACGAGGGTGAACAAAGAAGCCGATCCGCACCAAGGGTTGCTAAGCTGACTCGCATTCTGTAGCGTTTATATACGTCTCGTTGCCGAGATCGTGACCGGACGGGAACTCTTGGATGCACTCGACTCGGCCTCGGATTCTTTCGGAGTCGTCTCCGAGTTTTGCGTCTCCCAAGACTATCGCGAGAGCATAGCCCGTTACTGCTTTTTCGTGGAACCGCATGGCGAGGCTGGGTAGGTCCGCTCGTCAACCTTTTTTGTGTGTGTTGGGCTGCTAACGCATGTGCGCGCGTCTTTCTTCTTTGGGCGCTTCACAGATCTCTGTGCCCCAGGAACTCTACCCGTTCCTTCAAGGACACCACGAGAACTGATCTGACAGAAACGCTTGGTTGGGAGAGTAGCCCCTCCGGTGGTGCTCGTACTTCGACAGGAGGGTGTCTATAACCGGGGTAGCTCCTGGTAAAATCATGGTTCCCCTCGTGGTATGGGACGAGGAGATCCGGATCTGGCTAGCGGCGCGGGTCGTCCAGGAATTCTAACGGTTTGGTTTCATCCTTTCGGGCATGTTCATCGCAACCCCCCTCCTTTTTTTTTTCAACCGATCAATACGTTACAATGACAGGTCTGTTTCTTTTTCAAATAAGAGGCAAGTTGTTTTACTGCATTGGTCTTTTATTTTTATTTTTATTTCCTAACGACATGTTGTGTCTGGGATGGCAGTACTACTCGCTTCGTTGAATGAGTACCTGGATCGAGAGCTTTGCCCAGACACTCTATGATCCGATCGCTCGCCAGGTACTCTCGGAGGTATGGCCCGACCTGCTTCCCCTCTGTTAGGCGTCCGTTTTTTTTTGGAACATGTTTCGAGGCCAAAACGGTAACGTACGTACCGTGGTCCATTTTCAACACCTAACATCGAACTGGGTTTTGTATGCCGGTAAGACCTAGACTTCGTTCTGTGCTTGGCGAATGCGGGATATCTGCCATAGTTCTCGTGGTACAGTAGATAGTCATTCGTTACTCATCTCCGGAGAATGGGGCGGTTACGTGGTCGACGCTCGCCGAGGGGCCGGGGGAGGGGTGAATTGTTGACCTCTTCTGAATTGTCGTTCGATGATCCGGGCAGATTGGGCAGACGGATTTTGTCAGCACATGTAACGCATCTCGGCTCGCTTGGAAAAAAGAAAAAGACGGGCGTGGCTTTTCTTTTTTGTCGTGGAGCGCATCATTTGTCTTGGGGGTCATTGGCTGGCGAGTGACGGTCGTCTGGGCGATGGTGGAGCGAGTTGTTGTGCGATTTCGTCTCTTGGAGGCGTTCAGGGTCAGATCTCACTGGTTCACCGTCCAGATACGTTCACGCCCGCGCCCACGATCAGGGAAGCGAAACTGGGATAAGAGAAGTCTTACGGTCCGAGTCAACACTCCGAGCGTCGCGTCGCTGTAGTCACCGTAAGTCATACCACCACATCGAGCGAGAACAAGTTCAGTGAAGAATGCCGATCAAACTTCCTCGTGGCGTTGTTTTACAAGTTTGGGGATTCATCGACGTATTGAAATCTCCGGGGGTGGGCCGGGGGGAATGAACGTGAACCGTTTGTATGCCGACGACTCGGATCTAGATGTAACGAATCCCGTTATGGCGTGTTTCAAACGGACCGCGGACGTACGCGATATGACCCTCGGCGAGGCAATACAACTCAGCCAGCCCCTTGCGTACGGAATAGAATGCGTCAGGGGCGGGAGGACTTGAGCGCGTTCGTTCATATGGAGTACGGGTTCTGTTGATCGAAATCTGTCATTTCGTCCGTCATTACCATGCGCATCGCCTCGCCGGTCTTCGTGTTTTGTTCAGAAAAGAGAAATATTGTCTCGACTTTTTACATGACCCGCTCTGGGTGTTCGTCGGCCATGCATTCAGGGACGATGCGCCGGCACTGGGCAGGGACACGCGCATCTATTCGTTTGCGCACTTCGGCGATCAAGGTGGTATCTCCGCCAGTTTCGAAGGCAAGGTTGAAGAGGCGCTACGGTCCGAGAAAGTCGGATGTCTTCCTGTCTCGGAAACGTGCGAGGATAATGTAAAGCAACGCGTAACCCAAAAGAAAAAAAAAATCCATATAAACCCGGCGCCAATCTACGAGCTGGTTCGATGACCTAGTCAGGATCATTGGGTGGTCCAGAGTTTAACCGAGCTTGAGGTCGGGAGACTGGGGGGGAGCCGCGCTCAAGGTGGGTGTGCGACGATAAAGAGATCGACTGGCGGGGTGTGTTCATGGCAAGTACACACCGGCTTTTTGAAGCTGGGATGGTAGACATATCAATTGGGCTAGATCAATCAAACAAGGGAAGCATGGGTAACCGGCTGCACGGCCAACATGTCGGTGGTGACAGTGTGGGGCGCGGAGAGAGCATCCATGCTTGTGAGGCCAGCCTCCGCGTCGAAAGGTGCAGCGTCCGGGACGAATTCGAGTGTATGCACCAGAACGAGGTGTCAATCCAAACAGTGGCAACTTCGTCCGAGTCAAAAGCGACACAAACATCTTGAACGACACCACTTACTGAGTACTGAGGGTCACTAGGGGGTCGGAACTTGTTGGTTCGAGCGTTGTTGGCGCTTGCCATCATCCTCGCGCGGTCAAGATATAGTGCAATCAACTTCCTAGTGCCTCTTAATTCAAACAGGTGTGTTCTTTGCGGGTGGTCTCGGACTAAACGCATCCCATGGGCCCAGGTATTCGAAGGTCAGTGTCACAATGGACCCCCAATCAATCGCGCTTCTTGATTGCCATGACTATGATCTAGACCTTGCAAATTTCGTTCTACTTCGGAATTCTCATTCGCTACCTGGACAGTGCCTTTCAATCCGTGGAGCAAACTCAACCTCGGAGAACGGCTCGCGTACCTTCACAAATGTATTGGGTCGGCGAGTAATAGGAGCCATACTTGCACACTTTCGCCAAATTGTGTCTAAATTCTTATCCCTTCAGCATGGCATGGTCATCAGAAGCATTGGTTCAACTTCTTTCCACGAGACGAAGATGAAGACTGTGATTGAGATTCTAGGTGCTACGCCTATCAGACGATCTCCGAGTGATAGCCTCCAATTATACAGCTCACTATCATCGAGCTCTTCCCCAGATCTATCTCCAAGCACATCAGATCGGGTTATGATTACCGTCGTTGCGGTGATGTCTGAATTATCAAGGTCTTGGCATCTATTCCTCCCGATGCCATCACGCATATCACGAGGATCATCGTGGTGGATTCAGCGGATATATTCAATATTTCCCAGGGAATGTTCAGTGTGTGGGCCGGGAGCGGTATTGTGGAAGCAATTCAGTGTTCGCAACCGCAATCCAGTAGAGATGTTTATGGGATACACTAAAGACAATGGTACGGGTTTCGACACTTTGTCTAGTAACATCACCATTCATGCTTTTCATAGCTAGTCGGGGTAGATGTATGGGATAACCGCTTTTACGATCAGAAAACAACTTTGGCAAATACGTTCTTGGGAGTCTGACAGTGTGTTTTTAGAACTTGTGCAATAGTCTCTAGCATCCTTTGGATGTAACTGTGTCCTAGCTTACTTCCAGGCCTGACGAGACCGCACACGAATCGCCACACTTTCCCACTGTGACAATTGAGAAAGCGACTTTTCCTCCGCCGCAGTCGGTGCACGCCTGAGTAATCGAACAAGCGTGTCAAAAAAACATTTTTAGTCTTGTTCCCAGCACATCAGTACCACCACGAAGCCGAGTTTTGACAGAGCATGGACAATATGCTTGACCTCTTTTGTGTTTTATCCAACGGGTCCCTCTCTGTGGCATCGGATGGATTCCACGAGTGCCTGGTTACCTTGCATGGCACCCGCCACTCAGCATCCAAATCATCTTCCGCGGCGCGTTCAAGCTGCTCGAAGTTTTCATTAGACAGTGCCATCACCTGCCCGATCTGAGCAAGACGTCAGATACAACCCTCGGCATGATTCCGACGGACAGGTGAAACGCGAACATTGCTGCCAAACTGGCAGATTTCGTTGACGCCTGACAATACTTACTCTTGCCACGAACGTTTGCTCCCGTCGTTCGCACCCACGTCATATCCGAACCCTCTTTGGTCTTGCGAGATGTGGCGTGTCTAGCAAATATATATACTCGTTGGAGCCCCTTGAGAGACACTTGATCCGGTTTCGGATGACGATGTGAGGCCGGAGGGGTGTTATCAGAACGAGCGAGCTTCCAATAGGCAATCAGACGTTACCTGGGAACAGACACTATGTAAGGCTACCGGGCCATGAGCAGCCCGGCCGCCGAATCCAAGGAACAAGGAAACGTTGTTTTGCCAGGCAACGCTGAGAGTGCCATGCATTGGCCAGTTCACGACGATTTGGAACCAGTACAATGAAACCGGGATGGCGATAATGCGATTCTGCTTCGACGAGCCGACTTTCAACTTGTCAGAGTTCTGCGTTTTTTCGTTGCTGAATGGCACTCACGCATGGGTCTGGACTACGATGAGCGGCTGTCGAGGATACGGGTCTACTTGGCCCTGCAGAACAGAATGGCCGATTGAGTGCACTTGTCACACATCCCCTGAGAGGCTCCGCTGTCGGGTTCGCAGGAATGTAGTGATCAGCCTATAGCGTTGCCGCCCACATTAGCCTGGCAGGTCGGTCTCATGGAGGCTCTGGGCGTCTGAGAGCCAAGGCTATTTCTGACGGCGACGAGCAATACACGGTCCATGGTTGTGGAAAAGGCAAAGCCACAATATGACCAAGCGGTGCTAGTGGCAGTCCGATTGGCGACATATATCACTCAGCTCGCTCACTCGCTTTCTCATCCTCCTCCAACCGTCATGACTACCTCCCTCGATCTCCTCAAGCAGACCGGCACCATCGTCGTCTCAGACTCTGGCGACTTTGAGTGTAAGCGTGCCCTTTTTTTTCCCATGGAGGAGCGCCAACGCTAATGAATGGACTTGCGATCTTATCAGTAATCGATGTCTACAAACCACAGGTGCGCCCAGATTTCATTTACCCAGGGACAAACGTCGCATAACGAGAACCGAGTAGGATGCGACCACGAACCCATCCCTGATCCTGGCCGCCGCCAATAAACCCGGTTATGCGCGTCTCATCGACGTCGCCGTCAAGTACGGAAAGAGCAAGGGTGGTTCCCTCGAGGACAAGACCAACGCCGCCCTGGACCGTTTGGTATGAATGGAAGCGCTTTCTTTTTTTGCCACCCCCTTCACACCACCACCACCCTCATTTAGCTCGTCGAATTCGGAAAAGAAATTCTCGCCATTATTCCCGGGCGTGTGTCGACGGAGGTCGACGCGCGTCTCTCCTTTGACAAAGAAGGCACCATTAACAAGGTAAATTGACCTTGATCACGCGAAAACGTAATTCGGCAAGCCAGCTGATGACCTTTGACTTCTTCTCGTTATCAAGGCCAAAGAGCTCATTGCCCTCTACGAATCGATCGGTATCAAGAAGGAGCGTATCCTCATCAAGATCGCATCGTCGTGGGAGGGCATCCAGGCAGCGCGTTACCTCGAAAGCACTGGCATTCGGTGCAATCTCACGCTTCTCTTCGGCTTCACTCAGGCCGTTGCTTGCGCCGAAGCAGGCGTCACCCTCATTTCGCCCTTTGTTGGTCGCGTAAGCAGACCTTTTTTTTTTTTTCGGATCTTTCCAACATGTGCCTCCCGCTTTTTCCAATTCATTCTTTCCATATAGATCCTCGACTGGTACAAGAAGTCGACTGGCAAAAACTATGAAGGTGATGAGGACCCTGGGGTCATATCGGTCAAAAGGATTTTCAACTACTACAAACAACACAACTACCGGACCATCGTCATGGGTGCCAGTTTCCGTAACGTACGTCAACCTCCCCTCCCCTTGTATCTGACTCACCCACCCTCACATTCCCCTCCGTCGATCGCATCCTCCTGGTTGGTTCCCGACAGATTGGCGAAATCAAAGCCTTGGCCGGTGTTGACTTCTTGACCATCTCCCCCGCCCTGCTCGAGGAACTCAAGAACTCGACGGACCCTGTACCCAAGAGACTGGATGCCTATGGAGGTGGGTTACCCTCACTCTCGCTCCCCTCGCATGGTTGACTGATTATCCTTTATTTATCGTTTAAAATTTTTTTTTTTTTCATTGTCACCTTCCCTTGCCCCATTTGCACCTCGCCTTGTTATCTACCCCCATTCTCGTCACCAAATCACGCCGTCATTCGTTGGGATTTCTAGCGCTCGAGCCCATCACAAAGGTCTCCTACGTGGACAACGAGCCCGAATTCCGCTGGACCCTCCTCCAAGACCAGATGGCCTTTGACAAGCTCCACGAAGGCATCAAGAAGTTCGCAGAGGACGGGGAGACCCTCAGGGCTCTCCTCCGTCAAAAAGTCGCTGCCTAAACAGTTGCCAATTTCTTTTTTTTTTTTTTTCCCCCTTTGTTTCCCACCCCGCCCCCCCCTTTCATTTTAGATGGCATGTACAAAGTAAGAAAAGAAAAAGAACACGTTATGTCGAGGATCGTACGAGGGAGGGGAAGCATGATTACATTGATGTCGTTGTGTGTAGGTACAGTACGTGAAATGTCAACGGTGACGAGTCCCCATCGATCATCCATCTCCGTGGTTACATGGCTGGCAGGTCTTCCATTCTGAATTTTAACTACTTACGGGTTAGTGGTGTGATTGTTGGATGCCGTCAATCTCATATGCGGGGGGGTCTCTCGCCTTCTCAAAGGGACGCTGCCATCATCCATCCATGCCAACGACTCATTTCGAGATCACGACAATCAGCAAAAAGGAAAGGCATCTCGAGAGCGCAAAGTTTTAAAAAAGGCATTACGATTCGTCGTGGCTACAAAAGTACAAATGACCAGTCGTCTATTAATGAGTGGTGTAAACGAATAACCGGTCGGTGTCATGGATACTACGAGACGATGACGAGACGGAAGTGAAGGCGAAGAATGTACGAGACCAAGGAAAATCCCTTGCGAGCTCTGATGGTTGTTGCTTGCATCAAGAAGACCTGTCGTATGGGAAAGAATGGTTCTGTGTCATCCTAGGTGATGTGAACCCCCCTCGATGATGTGACAGGAAAACGTACGATAGAACGAGGACGGTCCTATCCATCGAGAATCCAGTCAGAGCGCAGACACCCCCAATTCCCACACCTCCCTCGTCACACATCCGACAGACCTGCACACTGGACAAGATACCTCGACCAATGGCTCCGTCTTATGGTCGCCGCCCCACCCCGCAACACGCTCTGCGCTGACCAAACAAGCAGGATGGAATGCATGGGAACATACAGATGCATGGCCACCGTTCTCGTGCCCATTCGGTTCAGGCAGCGGGTGGATAGACACTTGCTTCGTCAATGGCACGGATGGCTCGGGATAAGGGTCGTCGTCACAGGGGCCAACGCCGCAGCTCGTGTCGGAACAGCGCAGACCCTGCTCTCGTTCTCGCTGCTCAATGCGTTGTCGCAGTGAGGGACCAGGGGCAGGCGGTAGAATCCATGTTTTTCTCTCCCGATGGGGAGGCATTGGACGTGTGGGTCGGAACATGTTTGGACGGAGTGGAATGATGGGAACGACGCGAGGATTGCCCATGGGAGGAGGGACAGCCTGGGGCCCGGCTGCTTCCGGCGCTGGCCTAGCTTGCGGTTGTGGTTGAGCACCCGCCGCGGGCGCAGCATCCGGAGCTGGAGCGGGCGCAGGGCCTTGTGCATTTATGACTTGAGGGATGATATTCCGTGTTGTACGCAAAAGACCCTCGATCAATGAATGTAGATCTTGAGCAAGCCCATTGGGGTTTGCAGCACCATTTCCGCCAGCGGCACCGATGCCCGCTCCGCCATTGTCAGTACCATTGGTACCCTCGGCGTTATCACGGGCATCACCACCTCGTTCTTCGGGGGGTGGACCACCAACAAACATATCGAACCCTATCGTCATGACATCAATACCTACAGGCGCAAACAAATACTCGTTAGTCGAGCTCGGCAGAGACACTGTGCGCGAATGCGGCGCGGTGGGCGAAATTGACGTACCCTGGTTGCCACCTCCAGGTGCTTGCGCTGCATTTGGTCTCAGAGGTACTTGAATGGCTGGGAATGACAGTATAGGGATCCCGGGAGGGACTCCGGGCATGGCGACGAATGGATTGAAACCTGGTGGTGCGCCCCCTTGTCCAGCGGGGGGAATGGGTGCAGGAGCATGTGGCACTGCGTCTGTTGCAGCATGGGCATCTGCGGTCATACGTGCAGGGTCTACCGGGGGAGCAGCAGCGTCAGCCGCACGAACACCAGTAGCCAAAGGAACTCCAGCCGCAGCCTGTGGGTCAGCTGGCGCTGGGTTTGGGACGGCATTACCTGGTTGGGCAGGAGGACCACGATTGAACACACGTCGAGGGGTGTACGTAAGGTTTTCCGGGTCGATGTTGAATCTGCAGGTCGGGCACGTTGCCTGCCTTGCCCTTGTGAACCACGGTAGCAGACAAGAAGTATGGAACACATGAGCGCATGGAAGGCAAATGATCTTGGCTGCGTCCGAAGAGGGCGAGTCTGAGGCGGACGTCCCAGGTGCGTCAACGTCCATCACATGATTCTCTGTATGCGCCTCCGATGATTGTGGTACTTCGCCTCCTGAAAACTGCCGACCACTAAACCTGTCGCCCTCGACATCCAGTAACGAGTCCCAGCAGATAGCGCATCCAGACGACGATCCTTCGGCAACAAGGTGCCCTCCCGGTGCACCTCCAACACGTTCTAACCTCTTCACGAGTCCCAGAGGGACAGCCTCCAGACCAGCAACAAGTTTCTTTGCACGCTCCGGGTCTTCGCGCGCCTCGTCTAAGCCATGAAACTCTTGGAAGAATGCTGTAAACGATGCCAACAACTCCTCTCGGGCAGCTGCATCCATACCAAACATCCCCGGGGCCGCGCCCTGACCGCCACCAGCTGGTCCCGTCGGATTACCTGGCGGATGCCCAACGAGCGGTATGGTGAAAGTGAATCCTGCTATTAAAATCGGGACACCGCGCGGCGCGTGGCCGGGGGTTGGATTATTGCCTGCAGTTGACGGATCTGCAGTACCCTCACCAGTATGTGTGTGCTCATGTGGAGCGTCCCCCGTGGGAGGGCCCACGCCAAACAAGGCACCGAATAAGCCCGGTGGAGGACGTGGCGGTTGCTGTGGATTAGCGTACTGCGGCGCAGCATCGCCCGGTGGAGGGGGACCACCTACACGCTCTGAGGGGTGTCGACGGTCCCTAGCGTCGTCCCCGTCATCGTCCACACGAGCACGTCGAGTACCAATCAAAGGTTCGAGGGGAGGAGGGTCGCCTTCAGCGTCCGTCCAAACACTATTGCGATCATCGTCGACGTGGATGCCGTGATGTGGCGGTACCAAGTTGAAAGTGGCGAGGCCCAAGTCAGAGTCGTTGGACGAGTCAGTGTCGGAGCGCAGCTCTGGCATGGAATCATCGTCTTCATCGCGCTGCGAATCGAGTTGAGGATGAGGTGGCATATCAACGTCTGCAGGTGGGAATGCGGAGGATATAGATGGGTCAGGCGCGGCTGGATGGGCGGTAACCGTGGGGCGAGTGTCGTGTCTGCCGTCCACAGGATTCAAAGGCTCGAGGGGTGACATATTGTTATTTGTACGATCCCGCGAGCCGTTATGCTGCCCACTACCGGAATCATGATCCCTTGCGAAGGCGTGATTGATATTTCGGAAGACATTTTGGATAGTGGTTCCGATATTGAAACCGTGGGGGAAGGGGCGACCGCGAGTGTTGTTATTATCTTGGTGGTTGTTGTTCATATGGAGCGAGCGAGATGGTGGTGGTAAGAGCAAAGTGGGGTGTCAGTCGGTGAGACGGAAGTGCTTGTTGTCGACGCTGTCTTAGTGATGCTTGTTTGTCCCGCTCGCGTAAACACCAGAACGTTCGCCACTCGCGCCTTCCCGCGGTCGCGTGTTCGATCCACAACAATGGCATTTTATTAACACACCCATATTACAGTAAAGACGTCCTTGTGAAACAATCACAGCGTCTTGGCCTTGCGCTTCTGCTTTCGCTTGCGCAGGTATCGTCGTACAGCAGGGACACCGAACTATTAACCCTCGTCAGCGTCTCGTACCCAAGACTTGGGGAACAACCTACCCGGACAATCGGATACAGCAGCAAAAGTGTTCCGCCGATGATCCAGCCCCATTGCACATGGATGGGTAGGGGCTCCTGGAACATTCCTTGGCTCCATTTGGTAATCACCAACATCTCTGTCAAGACCGTGGCGAGCAACAACCAACAATGTTGTCCCATGCGCCTTGCTTTTCTGTCGGTAGGGTGAGCCACGTGTCTCTTCATGGACTGGAGGACATACTTTGGGTCATTAATATACTGGTATAACTCCCTCACGGCCGGTAAAGCGCACAAGAAGACAAATGCGAGCCTCATTATAACGATAGGATGATCAGGCTCCATCCATAATAAGGACTAGAGTAGCCGTTCATGATCAGCAAGACCGATCAAGACCATAGATCAAACATATCGCTTACCTTCAAGTAGAACGGGTTTAGCTCCGCAGCGAGGAATACCGCAAGGAGGAGAACGACCATGACATAGTGACGGAATGAAGTTGTCCCCTCCCACTTGAAAGCTGTCCAATCATGCGGTGAAAATTGGCTCAGGACGCGCTTTGCCTTTGAGCGTAACCCCCGTGTTTGTCGCAATCCGCGCCATTCATATGGCTAGATGGCAATCCGGTCCGACTGACTGAGAAAGGAGATGGCAACATACCTTTACTTCCAGATACTGACAAGTTTTCATCCCTACCAACACGGCAGGATCGAGCTTCATTAGGTCGTTGGTGGCTGTATGCGAAAAAGCTGAAACACACCAAGATATGTTCCTAACCAGTTGCAGAGCAGAACATCGAGAATCCACTGGGCGATAAGAAATCAGTCACCGATAAACCCGGAACAGGGAGGGATTACATGGTCCCACCAGCACTGGAAAACTATGAGTGCCTTGCGGAGATAGGGGATCTAGAATAGACAGACCTCGGCGAAGTTCGGTAGTTGATGCTGTAGGCTATATTCGGCGAATTCAAATGCTATGCTCAAGATCTTCAGTGACGAAATCAGTCACCCGTTCTCAAAGGACCATCGATAAAGAGGGCACACCCAGCAGAACCAATAATCACGCAATACCATCGCCTTTCCAAACCAACCCAAGGCATGTGCAAGGCAGAATATGTCAATCGCGTTCTAAGCGATCAACATTCACTGCATTTCAGGACAGATGCATCGAAGATAAGGAAAGGCTGACCAAGATATTCTGAGGGGTTAGCGCGCAATTTTCCGCGTAGCTCTTCTCTGGAAGGGGGACATTCAGGGTAGGGTCCAGGAACGTCATCATTCGTCTCGCAGAGCGAAGATCCTGAAAGAGTAAGAAAACCAATGCGAGTTCATAGAGTAAGTTGATCCCTAGCACGATCCGCCAAAATGCCGGGTGGGGGCGTATAAACGGCCCGTCCCGGAATTGAATCATGGAAAACATTAAGAAGGAAGCCATTGCGGCGTAGACACCTCTGAATATGAATGAGATCGCGAGAGGGAAAGAGGAAATGGAGAGGGCATACACGCGACGTTTGTCTCGCCCTTCTGCAAGAACGTCGGGAGACATGGCAACATAAGCCAACGCGGCAAGACCGACGGAAAGCGCGGTCAAGGTGATGGGTTTGTAGAAGAATCTAGTGGGAATTCGGTAAGAGCACAAGGAAAACCTGGGTTGACACACTCTACAGAGGTATCGCTGCGTTCTTGGAAAGGGGTTATCCGAGTGTATGGCTCGGTGCGATCTGCCTTGAAACGCGTCAATCTTGTCATAGAACGGTGCTTGACCGGCAACATACATCAAACCCTGGATGTACATCAAATCGGGGTTTCGATTAGTCGCCTTGCACTACTCACAACGAACGGGAGTGCCATGTAGGCCAGGCCTTGGTTCCGGTTCGGAGGGAGAGAGTAATACATCTGAGGTTTCGTTAGGGGAAGTTGGAGAACCAGATTCTGAAGTCATGTGGAAGTGGAAGCGCCATGTAAGACGATGTCTGTCTGCGTTGACCCGCCACTGAAACAAATTATGTAAGCGTGCGAACGGTTTTCGTCAAAGGCTCAAGTGTATGCAAAACTATTGATCCAACTCTCAGCGGTCGTCATCACCCTGAGTGTTGACGTCAGGAGTCTGCTCACTCCCACCCTGTTTCCCTGCAGGCACTAGGTTTCGGAAATGCCAGTGGCTTGAGCTGGACGGTGCGGTGCCAAAAAAAAAATTCGTAGTCGGTGGTATTCCTGGACGTAGCCACACGCTCGCCGACATCCCAGCATTTCGGATCATGGTAAGCAGTGCAAATGATTCAGTACCTTTATCACCCTCAGTTGAGATCGAGGGGTTTTCGACGAATATAGTTAGAGTCAAACTAGCGCCTCTGTCGATGATAGTGTTGGACTGCGGAGATTTGTGAGCAGGGAAAATTGTTCCACCTACAGCAGGTTGGCGGTGCGTTCTCTCGTCGTCGCACACATCGCCCAGTCGCTTTCTTCGAGTTACAGCTCCGCGTCGATGACAGCGGGTTTTCGATCGGGAGATGCCATCATTGTATAATTGCTCTCCCCCGTTCGCTTCAACTTGGACGCGAAACGACAAGGTTGCGCCCGCTGCCCTTCTGAACACAAGGTCTGTTTTGCCATCCCACGTGAGGTCTGGATGGCTTCGGTGATCACGTTTCATAGAATAGTCCTCGGACGTGCAGGCACGAGGCACTTCCCGATGATGCGTCTCACGCCCTATACGACCCTGGATGTGAACTTGGTGCTCGTCAGACTTGCCACGTTGAAGCTGATGCCCATGGTCCGTCAGGAAATGGGCGGACATCTAGGCCACATAGGCTCGGGGGCTGTGAAACATAATACTAATGGGCGTCACGCCGCATCGCCGGAAGAGTCCGTGTGGAGCAGAGTTGTGGTGCTTCTGCGACGGAAGTAGCCGAACGGAGGTACCAGATTGAGACAAGAAGTGAATTTATTAAATATATTCAAAAGGTGGTCGCACAGAGGTATGATTTTTTTGTGATTAACGGTATAGTGAGTAGTTCATTGTGATGATATGTTGTGTCGGACTTGATCGGCGGGAGAAATATATCCGAATATTGGTCAGTAGATCAAACCGAGGGAACGGTAAGTTTGCCGCCTTGGAACTTGAAACTCAACTTGATTCTGATCAGCCTTGCCGACCATGACGGAAGCTTTTTTTATTTTATTTTTCCTCCGTTTCTTGACAGACAGAAAGCCGGCGGGGGGGGGGGCCCCCCCCCCCCCCCCCCAACCCCGCCCCCCGCGGGCGGGCGGGGG
>JBBPRH010000250.1:0-32887 GCA_038092915.1 Boletus pseudopeckii
ATTCTTTATACCGAAAAAAGATGGCAAAAAACGAATGGTCATGGACTACCAATATTTAAATGAAGGCACCATCAAAAATTCATATCCTTTACCTTTAATCTCACAACTCATTGATCGACTAAAGAACGCTGATCTCTTCACAGCCCTTGACTTACGTTGGGGGTACAACAACGTACGGATTAAAGAAGGAGACGAATGGAAAGGCGCTTTCGTAACACCTATTGGAGCATATGAACCTACCGTAATGTATTTCGGAATGACGAACTCCCCACCTACATTCCAACAAATGATGAACAATATTTTTAACAACATGTATGCAGTAGTAATAATTTACATCGACGACTGTATGATATGTACGTCGAAAAAGTCTAAAGAGGAACACAAAGAGGTAGTAAAAGAGGTCCTTCGTCGTCTACGCGGCAATGATCCTTACGTAAAACCCTCAAAGTTCCACTTCTCTAAGGACGAAGTAGACTTTCTCGGTATGGTAGTATCTAAAAAGGGGGTACAAATGCAAAAAGGCAAAGTAGCTGGAATCACGGACTGGCCCATACCTACACACCTGAAACAGCTACAAGGCTTCCTAGGACTATGTAATTACTATAGACATTTTATTTTAGGTTTCGCCGAGATTGCACGCCCCCTGAACGACCTTACCAAAAAAGATGTTCCGTTCACGTGGGGTACCAATCAACAAGAGGCATTCGAAACTTTAAAGTCAAGGTTTACAACGGCACCACTTCTCGCGTATCCTAATCGTGATCAAGAAGTATGCGTTGAAACCGACGCTTCGGACATCGCAACAGGCGTAGTCCTCTCTACCTTATGCAATGATGGGAACTGGAGACCTATCGCTTTTATATCCCATTCCTTCGACAGTGCCGAACGAAATTATCCTATCTACGACAAAGAACTGCTGGCAGTAATCAGAGCACTCGAGGAATGGCGACATTACCTTATTGGTCGAGAACGATTTGAAATCTGGACCGACCACAAAAACCTTGAATATTGGAAGAAGCCTCAGACACTTAGCGGTCAACAAGCAAGATGGCATGCGCTTCTTCAAGAATTCAACTACGTTTTTATTTATAAACCAGGTCCTTCAAACAGTCGTGCAGATGCTCTCTCACGTCGACCAGATCATGGCGACGCAGTAGCCGACCATAATACGAACATTACAGTTCTTCCTCTTTCTGTTTTTATTAATTCCGTTTCACTATCTTCGGACTTTTTATCGGACTTAGAAAATTTGTCAATCTCCTTGGGAGTTGACACCATAAACGACTTTATCTTTGATTCTTCTATGAATATTTTCAAAAATGACAAAAACAAAGTTTTCGTACCTGAATCTTTACGTACAAGATTACTTACATTATGCCATGACTCACCAGTTGCCGGTCATGGAGGACACTCAAAAACCATACATACTCTCACTCGTTATTTCTCATGGCCAGGAGTCACAAAAGACGTTAAAATATATGTAGATAGCTGCCAAGTGTGCGCCCTCACGAAGGGTAAGCAAAAAGCACCAGCAGGAAAACTTATGCCACTACCGGCATCAAAACATCCCTGGGAGGATCTTTCAGTCGATTTCATAACAGGATTACCAAAATCGAACTCATTCACGGCTATTTGCGTAGTAGTTGACCGCTTCTCCAAAGAAGTGGTATTTATTTCCACATATGACACATGTTCATCTTCAGATCTCACTATTTTATTTACCTACCACACTCATTTCCGATAGAGGACCCCAATTCGTCTCAGCGTTCACCAAAGATCTATGTAAACTCCTCGGTATCTCACAAAAGATCTCAACCACCTATCATCCACAAACAGACGGTCAAACAGAAAGAATCAATCGAGATCTCGAACAATACCTCTGAGCTTACATAGGAAAGAAACAAGAACAATGGGCGGACTGCATAAAAATGGCACAATTCTCCCACAATAATACCATTACCACGGCTACAGGAACAATTCCCTTTAACGTCACACGAAACTATGCACCATGTATGGGTTTCAAAGGGAAATTAGCTGGTTTTGCAGGAGAAATAAGCCGTTCACATAAGGAAATAGAAACGGCGTTAGAAGAATCTAGAAGAAAGATGATTACGTCGTCAGAAAATAAAAGATCAGATGCACCTACGTATACTATTGGTCAGCAGGTCTGGCTATCCACCAACAAACTCAATCTCCCATATACGGCTAAAAAGCTTACGCAAAAATGGATCGGACCATATACCATTACCCACGTCCTTCCAAATGCCATTACTTTAAAACTTCCCAAAACCATCCATATACATCCAACAGTCAATATCTCTCGCGTAAAACCATATCGGGAAACATTACCTGGACAACCTATTGTACGTCCCGAAGCGATCGAGATTGACCAAGAAGGGGAAGAACAATTCGAGATTGATTACGTCGCCGCATCTAGAATGAAAGGACGAAAGCTGGAATATCTAGTTCACTGGAAAGGATACGACAAAACAGATCATACATGGGAATCATCAGACATCATAAACATAGCACCACTTGCAGTTGCTGATTTCCATAAAAAGAATCCATCTGCTCCATGAAAACTCCACGGACTCTCTACAGCTTCCTTTCAATCTTTATTCTATCCTTATGAAAACTTTACGGAAACAATTCCAACCACGACTCGCCTGGAATTCGAGTCATAAAAAGGGGGTAGTGTTATGAATATGAATATTTTCAAACATTTTTATCGTTCCATTTTACTTTCAAAGTCACATGACCACAACACGTGATCGTGAGAACAATCACATGACCTAAATCACGTGACCCACCTCACCTCTTTAATCTCCGTCACTTTCACACCTTATCTATTTCCATGTTCATTACCGTCTTTCACACGTTCATTTCCGTTATCTCATTCCCACAGACACTTCTTTACTATACTCATATACAGTAATATCTCTCACGTATAGCTTGGTCCGTGCACCAACTTGTAACATATATAAAGTAGACCATTGACGACTGAGTTCTTCAGTCTAATCCACTTTGTTCATCTCTATAGTCATTGCCTTGGCCTTTGGTCATTGTAGACTGAGCTGTTCGGAAAGGACCCACATACCCTCATCCCCTTGAGCCAGGACATGTGTAGCCTGCAAGACATAAGATCTGAGCCGTGTGTTGTAGGAGATTCCCTCTCATAACATGGTGGAGTTCAAGATTTTGGCACACGGCTAGGGCAAGAACGGTGTGGATGGATGCGAGCTTGGCTATGGGGGTGTAAGTGTCAAAATAGTCAACACCAGGTATCTGTGAAAAACCCTGTGCAACGAGACAGGCCTTGTACCGGATGATATTTCCAGCAGTGTCTTTCTTCGCGCAGAAAACCCACTTGGAGCCGACAAGGTTAGCTTCCGGGGGAAGCTCGACTAGCTCCATGTACCGGCTTTTTGTAGCGTGGCTAGTTCCTCTCATATTCCTTGCTCCCAATGAGGCCAGTCAGGTCGGTGCTTTGCTTCAGCAAGTGACACTGGTTTGAGAGCCTCAGCTGCTGCCATGTGCTTGTTTAGGGACAGCGCAAGTTCAATGTTGTTGTTGTAGTCAGCAGTGACATGTGCCTCACACCTGGTACTCTTGTCTTCAAGCGTGGCTAGATTTGTATCCAGATTTGCCTCAGCAATCTGCTCGGATATCTGTACACCAAGTGGTAAAGTGGGTTCAGCAGTTTTGCCATGCAAAATGTCAAGTATGCGCTGGCTTGGCTTGCGAGTTCGCTTGGGACGGGGCTGATCAGCTGGATCTGGGGTAGATGGCACAGGCTGGTGAGCAATGGCGGCTGGTATTTACTGTGCGGCTATTGCTGGCATGTGCAGCAAAAAATGTTTGTTGTGGACAGGAGGTGCTGTGTTGGGGATATATGCTAGGGGGACATTGTCAACTTGATGTTCATCCTCCCCCTTGATATTACCCAATGTGTGGCCAAAGTAAATGTTGCACTCAACAGTCATAGTATGGCATGATGGCCAGTACATGCGGCAGCCATACTCTGTTTGGTCATCAATTCCCATCCACCTACCATCCTCCATGCGGCCACCCAATTTATTGCCTCTCTCAACGCACACCAATACTTTCGACCCCCATTCAAGGACGTGACTCAAGTCAGGTCTTTTTTTGAATGTGGCTTCATATGGAGTTGAGCCACTCAAGGCCTTTATAGGTGTGCAGTTTTTCAACCAGACGGCATGACACACAGCTTCACCCCAAAGGGATTTTGGCAGCCCACTCGCATGCAGCATTGCACGGACTCACTCGAGGATGGTGTGGTTCAATTGTTCTGCCACTCCGTTGTGCTGAGGAGTGTTGTGAGCAGTGAAACATTGCATGGATCCCTGGTGCTGCAGGTATAGCACAAATTCCCACAATTGGTATTCGCCACCTTGATCGGAATGGAGAACCTTGATGCATGCTGCAAGCTGATAGTCGAGCCAAGCCTCAAATGCCTTGTATGCCGTGAAGGTGTCACTCTTCCACTGAAGGATGTGCATGTAAGTGAGTCGTGTCTTGTCATCGGTGAAGGTGACATAGTAAAGCCGATCACCAAGTGTAGCAACGGGCGAAGGACCCCAGACGTCAGAGTATACCAGCGCACCCAAAGTGGTGGCACGCTCTCCTTCACGAACCTTCGTGATAGGCTTCCAAGTTGCCTTTGCATAGATGCAGGACTTGCAAAAGGTGCCTTCGTCCTTTGCATCATCAAACTTTAGTCCTGTAACAAGTTCTTTTGCAGCGAGCTGTCGAGCAACAGAGGGCACAATATGGCCCATCCAGTGGTGTAGCTCCATTACCATCACAGTCTCAGCAGCAGCATGGGCAGTGTCATAATCATGAATGATGTGGTACAATCCCTTCGCAGTATGTGGAATACGACCAATAGTGTCGCCATCTAACCCACGAATTGTACAGTAACCATCTGCAAAAGTTGTTGAGAGGCCTAGCTCATCCAGACAACCAATTGAGACAAGGGTATATCCCACTTCAGGTGAGAAAAGGACCTCGGTGAGATGTAATCTGCTGGCGTCATAACCGTTTGGGACTTCGATGATCATATTGCCTACACCAGTCACACTGAATTGCTGCCAGTTAGGAGTTGTGAAGGGCTTCGAGGGAATGGTGGTGAGGCTTTCAAAGTGCTTGCGGTATGGGGATATATGACGAGTTGTACCTGAGTCGAACAGTTCGACGTGGTGTGTGGGATGGGGTTTTTCGCTAGAAATTTCCATTGCTTCGTTCTCCAGGTCAGCACCGGGATCTAGTGAAAAGTCAGCATCTGCTCGCAACTCTTCGTTATCCAGATCAACAGCACACAGGCTGTCATTGTCAGCTACCGAGAACAAGTCATCACATGACTTGTCAGCCAAATCAACCCATCCGTCATTGGAGAACATGGTGGACAACAGATCAGGGGGAAAATCATCTCCACCCGAGAGGTCAAAAACTCCAAAAACTTCATCTTCGTCATCACTATCAACATTCTGCACGTGAGCGGAGTGCTCAGTCATGCTAGAGGTAGGCTTCTTTTCACCCGAGTCACAGTTCTTTGGTGATTTTTTGTGATAGGAAGCAAAATGCTCAGTCAAGCCACACTTCCAACACTTGGGGGGCTCACGTCCAGAGGTGCCACGGCACATATGGTGCCATGCTCCTCTGCCTCGTCCTCATTGTGGCCTGCCAGCAGGAACAGGGCTTCATCACAGTCTTTTATATCGTGACGTGCGGGATTTTTAGCCTTCTGTCAATTGGCTTCCTCGGTGATGACAAAGATCAAGGTGTCAGGCTCAATTGTCTTCATAGAGCTAAAAAGCCGAGCCACAGTGAGTTGGCTTGACATGAAGTTGGCGAGAGAACTGGGAAGGGATTTAATGATGGTTGACCAGTAATCCTTCTCATCGATCGCGACACCAACAGAGGCTAACTCTTCACGCTTTGTTCACAGAGTATCAAGGAACTGGCAGACATCAGTGCCTTTTGGCAGCTTGGACTCGAGAAACTGGGTATGCAGGTCCGTTTGAGTGTATGTACCCTTCTCAGTGTATTCTTTGACGATTTCGGTCCACATAGCATTCACAGAGGTGAGGATCCAAACATGCAGAGCCATGGAATCGGGGATCCGCTGGGTAAGGATGTGAGATATCGTAGAAGCTATATAACAAGAGCACAGCGGCTGGGACAAGAACTCAGTCATCGTATGATACAACAGACTTATGATATTCACCTGGAACAAGAACTACATACAATGTTAAGTATGTAATTTTGTATGGTGTGAATGAAATGGCTCACCTCAGTCATCGTGCAATACAATGGACTGAGGGGAGTAACAATCGATAGGTACTCTTTATATACGTGTCAGGAAAGAGAGAAGTATGGGGTGGTGTATAGTACTATCCACCCCCGTATCTAAGGTGTCAAAGAAAATCAACGAAAAGCCTATGTGTCCTCATATACCAGTCATGAAGCGACATTAGATGGGTTGCTGTGGCTGCGCGCATACTTGTATTCCAACACTCCCCCTCAAGCTGCACGCAGTCCGAGTTCTGCGGCAAAATGTTTCACCTTTGGAGAGGGCAGCGCCTTTGTAAACACATCCGTGACCATGTCACTGGTGGGACAAAAGACGAGACATAGTTTGCCGTTGTCGATAATCCATCGGATAAAATGAAAGCGGACATTGATGTGCTTTGTGTGCACATGGTATTGATGATCTTTTGTGAGGGCAATGGCTGACTGATTGTCTGAAAAGAGGGTTGTAGGTTCAACTAATGGTTTGAAAACGAAGGAAATGAGGACGCAAAGCCACAACACTTCTTTGGCAGCATGGGTGGCACCAACATACTTGCTTTCTGTGGTGGAAAGCGAAACGATTTCCTGTCGTTTCAAGCTCCATGATACAGTGCCGCCGTCAATGAGGAAGGCATAGCCTGAGATGGCGTGCCGATCCTCGGTGATGCTGCCGTCTGCATCTGTATATCCCACTAGTGCCTTTTCTCCTCTGAATCCGCCATAGATTAACCAAGGTTTTTTGTACCTGATAGGTAGCGATAAATCCTTTTTACCGCATTCCAATGCACTTGTCCGTGATTTGACGCAAAGCGGGATACTTGGGATACTGCGTACAATATTTCAGGTCTAGTCATGAGGGCGGCATACATCAGTAATCCAACAGCTTCTTGATACGGGATATGCCGCATAGCAGCATACTCGGTGGCAGTAGAGAGTGCTTGGCTGGTGGTTAACTTGGTACTTGGCTCCATGGGTGTCAAGATGGGCTTCAGTTCGTCAAAATTGAAGTGGCGGAGAATCAACTTGATGTAAGTTCATTGTGAAAGGGATAGGGTGCGCTCTTTGTGGTTTCGCATTACCTCGATTCCAAGCAGCCAATGGAGTTCACCAAGGTCAGTTACTTCAACGAAGCGAGCAAGTTGAGTTTTGACAGCGGCAATGAGCTCAGTGGTAGTGGCGGCAATTGTGCAGTCATCGACATGTATAACAATGATAGTGAGGGAGCTGCCAGCGTGTTTTACAAATACCACTTGATCGACTTCACACTGTCTGAAACAGAGCTTGGTTACCAGAATTTCAACTAATTTCTGGTACCATCGACGGCCGCTCTGTTTCAGCCCATAAAGTGTCTTGTGAAGTCAGCATACATGCCGTGGATAGTTGGGATCAGCATATCCAGGTGGCTGGCACATGTAAATCTGCTCATTACCATGTAGTTCACCGTTTAAGTATGCCCCTTTAATGTCCACTTGATGGAGTTCAAGGTTAAGGCGAGCGGCGAGGGCAAGGATGGTGCGAATAGAGGTAAGCTTGGCGACGGGGGCGTATGTGTTGAAGTAGTCAATGCTGGGTACTTGTGAAAAGCCTTGGGCGACAAGGTGTGCCTTGTGACGAATGATATTTCCAGCGGCGTCTTTTTTTGCATGGAATATTCATTTCGATCTGACAAGGTTTGCGCTGGGAGGAAGTTCGACGAGCTCCCAGGTACCAGCTTTCTCAAGTGTCTCGAGCTCCTCTGTTCCCATTGAGGCCAGTCAGGATGGTGTCATGCATTGGCAAGGGTGGTGGGCTTGAGTGCTTTGGCTATGGTGCTTGCTTGTTCCACGAGCATGGTTAGCTCACAGTTGTCATAGTCGAGCTCATACCTGGTGTTGATCGCGGTGAAGATTTGCTCTGCCATTCCTTCTGCTTCGAGAATGGTGGACTCTGGTGCCAGCGGTTTTTCGACAATGGCGTCGGGAGTTTGAATGCCGCAAGGGAGCAAGGTAGAGGCAGCTTTGCCTGCGATAATATTGAGTATCCACTGGCTGGGTTTTTGAAAGTGCTTGATATGCAGTTCGGGTTCGGGTTCGATAGCTGGGACGTCAATAGGTTTTAGTGGCAGTGATGCAAAAGGTGACAGGAGTGGTGTCAGTGGTGACAATGGAGTATTGGTTGGGGGCTGTGTGATAGGTGCCTCAGGTGAGGTCAGGTGTTGACGTTGTGTAATAACAGGTAGCTGCGCTAAGGTACTGTCACCCAAAATGGCAGTGGGTTCCTCCCCCTCAACGGCACTAGGCACAGCACCAAAATACATGTTGCGCTCAACGGTCACAGAGCGCTTCAATGGCCAATAGACACGGCAAGCATTTTCCGTGTGGTCGTTGATCCCCAACCATCGGCCAGCTTCTACGCGGCCACCTAACTTTGATCCCACGCCAGTGTTGACATAGATGACAGCTCCCCAATCCTGCAAGCGAGTTAGGTCGGGCATATGCCCCAGTGCAACTTCGTAGGGCGAACAGCCTTCGAGCACTTTGGTAGGTGTTCTATTTTTCAACCACATGGCATGCCACACTGCCTCCTCCCACAGGTGCCTCGGTAATCCACTTGCATGCAATATTGTGTGGACTTTCTCCAAAATGGTCTCGTTGAGCCATTGAGCCACACCATTGTGCTGCAGGGTGTCGTGTGCTGTGAAATGTTGCGCGGTGCCTTGCCGTTGAAGGTGCAGAGTAAATTATTTGCCTTGGTATTCTCCTCCTTGATCTGAGTGAAGGAGTTTTACTTTCGCCATTAACTGACGATCTAACCAGGCTTTGAATCCGCAGTATGCTTCAAAGGTGTTACTCTTTTGGCGCAGCAGGTGTAGGTGGGTGAGGTGAGCATGGTCATCGGTAAAGGTGACGTAGTACCTCCGTCCACCTAATGTGGTGACTGGCGCAGGTCCCCAGACGTCGCTGTAGACGATGTCACCGGTTCCATCAGCATGCGGTCCTTTGCGTTGCTTTGCAATGGGTTTTCATGTCGCCTTAGCATATACGCACCATTCACAAAAGGTATCAGGTATGGTGAGGTCGAACTCGAGTCCACTGACTAATCCCTTTTCAGTAAGTCGACAAGCGACGGATGGCGCAATATGGCCCATTCGACAGTGTAGTTCCATCACGGTAATCTTTTCTGTGACAGCAGCGGTATGTTCCCCTTCATGGACAACGTGGTATAACCCTTTGGTAGATCGCGGTATGCGCCCAATCATTTCTCCATCAGGATCACGGATGGTGCAAAACCCTTCAGCAAAGGTCGTTGAAAGACCCATTTCGTCAAGCCGACTGATTGACACCAACATGTACCCAACCTCCTGTGAGTACAGGACTTCAGTTAGACGTAACTTGGAAATTTCAAGTCCATTAGGTATCTCGATGATCAGGTCACCGATTTCAGTGGTGCTGAATTTCTGTTGGTTTGCGGCAGTAAATGATTTCAGGGGGATTTTCTGCAAATTTAGCATCTGGTCGTGATCTGGGCTAATGTGACGAGTAGTACCCGAGTCATACAAATCGGTGTGGTGTGGACTCTGCAGGTGATCGCTAATCTCCATAGCGACATTTTGCAGGTTGTCTCCATGGGAGTATGAGGGACCAGCATGGTTGGTCAACGTATCTTCGTTACCGGCATCAATTGCTTGTAATCCATCCTCATCTGAGTCCCATTGACAGCTGTGAAAGTTGTCTTCTTTGACAACCAAGAACCAGTTCTCAGTCTCGTCCGATGCCGCTGATAACGAGTCTGGCAGGGAGTCGTCATCGTCATCGTCAATTACTCCAAACACTCCATCTTCGGAGTCGGTGTCAAGCTCAACAATGTTTGCACTGCCGCTTGGGTAGGTCGACTTTTGCTTCCCCTCATGCTTTGAGGGTTGGTTGCAGTTTCAGGCTAGGTGTTGGTCCGATCTGCAGGTCCAACATAAGCACTTCGACCGTTCGCCACACTTCCCTCTACCTCGTCCTTTTCCTCTGGTGGACGATGTCACAGCCATCACTTCATCACAATCTTTGGCGTCCATCCTAGCGGCATGCTTTCCTTTTTGTCATTCGGCTTCTTCGCTAATAAGCAAAATCAGGATGTCAGGTTCAATCGTTTTGGTGGAGCTAAAGAGCCGAGCAGTCGCAAGCTGACTAGAGGCAAAGTTCGCTAAGGATCCGGGTAACGACTTGATGATGGTCGATCGGTAATCCTTCTTGTCGATGTCTACCCCCACAGATGCTAACTCCTCATGCTTCATCCACAGTCCATCCAAAAAATGGCAGACTTCTCCACCTTTCAGCATCCTGGAGTCAAGGAATTGGGTATGCAGGTCTGTCTGAGCATATGTTCCTTTCTCTGTGTATTCACGCACGATCTCGTCCCACATGGCTTTGACAGGGGAGAGTTTTCTGATTTTCAGCGCAGTCGAATCCGGGATCTGCTGGGTAAGCAAATGTTTTGAGATGCTTTCATTCTTGTGCCATTTCATTGTCTCCTCAGTTTCTGCTGTTGATGTGGTGGTTTTCTTCGGTTCAGGGGAAGTTCCATCGAAATGCCCCCACATCTCCTTCACTTCGACAGCGACCTGGAAACAGAAGGCAAATATTGCCCAATTTGTGCCCTTTACTTCAAGTTTGGGCACGTTGCTGGGCAACGTATCGGTGGTAACGGGGATAGTCGACATCATGTAGAAGTGGTGAGCTGCGATTTCTTCTTTGTTTAGAGGTGCGAAACGGCAGGGCACTTGTTGCACACATCCAAGGGAGTAGCTACATTCATCAGGTGTTATGCCAAGCAAGACTTAGAGGCTTTGTTGTTTGGATGATTTAGCTATTCCTGTACTTAGATTGACTCATAACGAATCTCCATGTGTTGATTTTGCTTCCCAGTTGGCTGAACTTCTCCTCGGCACAAATTCCGGTGGTGTGAAATTCCGAAAAATGAAAAATATGTATTTTTGGCGCCGGATCCTGGGATATACTCTACAGATCATTCCGAGTTGGACGCTAACATTTTTATCGAATTCCGTCCAGCCGTTGTTGCACAATTCATCGACCAAAGTTATGAGTTGTAACTGAGAGAAATTTCACACGCCAACCTTCCTGAAAAGGACATATTATAAAGTAATTCGCCCTCCGCTGTCGGTGCAACTGGCCCAAGCTAACCCCCATCAAACCCCCATGCTATGCAATTAGGTACGATGTTTGGCCCCACTCGACAGCTCATTGGCTACAAACTTTTCACTGCACACGGTGCACTGGGAAGGATTCCATACCCCTTCTCAGGCGCTCACCCATGTTGCTCTTAAGACCGCTTTCCGGGCAAGTCCTGGTCTATTTCGTGCTGTTTGCCAGCTTTGCTCTTGCTGCGCTTCAAAATACGACTGTCGACGATGCAGTTTTGATCGGCGCCGTGGTACCCCAGTACTTACCCAACCAGTCAGTATGGAATATAGGCAATACTTGCACAGCGTGTTTCGTCCAGCCAAATCCTTCACTGGCGTACAACGGCACATGGCACGACACCACCTATAGCCCGAATAACAATTACACACAGACAATCGAGTTTACTTTCACAGGTACGGCCTCGATCATTCAAAGTTTAGTTGCCTTGATGAGTACTCAGTACGGCAGGCAGTGCCATCTATATATTTTTCATCATCGCAAACAGCGTTCCCTATGCCACGACACTCACAGATGTTCAATTTGTGCTGAATGGGGTCGCTGTGAACACCTACACGCATGCCCCAGGAACGACAACCAACTACCAGTACAACGTACCCGTTTATGTCAACGAGTCGATGGCTTCCGGCCAGTACAACATGACGATACAGCCTGTCAATACAGGGAACAACGTGTTGATTTTGTTCGACTATTTGATTTACACGTGTGTCCTCTGTCTCGTTCTGCGGCGGGCTATTCTCACGGGTATCCCGATAGCACCGATACATCGAGTTCTGTCTCACCATCTGTCCCAGCAGCCTCCATCTCGCCATCTGCTTCAGCAACACCGACCGGAACCCAAGGGACATCTTCAGGACCAAATATTGGCGCTATTGTTGGCGCAGTGTGCGGGGCTGTTGTACTCGTGATTGGTTGTCTATTATGTTATCGGAGATATAAGAGACGCAATGCTCGGCGACCTGAAGAAGGGCCTGTGGTGGAACCGTTTTATACAGCTTTCGAGGCGGGTCCGATATCCCTCGTAGGTACGACATCATCGATCAAACCGTTTGGGTCACCTTTGGCCGAGGTGAGCATGCCAACTTGCGATTACATCTGAGAATTAAGTTACTTAAACTTTGTGTGTTAGCTGTCGTCTGCAACAGACCCATCTATCATGGCTCCCCAATCGTCGACCCCGTCTGCCTCCACTATCGCGTTCTCCTCATCCGGTGCTCCATCCAGTGCTGCTCCCGGTATCATTGAGCAGGTCGAACTGCTAAGGGCCGAGGTGGCTCGTCTCCGCGATCTGCACGAGGCACCCCCAGAATACTCGTTGGGAGGGACAGATTGATTTCTTAACGACTCTGCACAACATGTCTGCAGTGCCCCGTAACACGTACTGTTGTTCATTGCATGGATTTAATATCAAATAGTTGTAATCTAATAGCGTGTTCTCGTATATATGTCTGCTTTCTGGAGGATGAACACTTGAATGTTCAGGTTGCCCAGGTGATTTGTGCTGTGAGACGATACATGAGCATAAGGCCGTTTGATAGTCTGGTGACCGAGGGTTTGCCTCGTGCAACCTCTTGTAGACGGGCTGGCCACCAGACTAGCCGTTTGACGCAACGAATCATTCAAAGTGGTGCACACATATTTCTGGTATTTGCAGGATTCAGACCAAAGGATGTCAAACTGAAACTCGTCGTCAGGGTGCAGAGGTCGCTCGGTCGTTGTCCACATGCATGCATATCTCGCCGGAGTATTCTCAAGTACTATCCAAAATCGGTGATCGAGGCATTTGCTGCACATGCGTTGCAGATCGGAAGAGGTGAGCATTCCCCCAGGTAAGGCGATGGGCAAATTCCAGGGATGAGCAAGAGAAGATATCAGCGGACAGCCAATGTCGCTGCTCAGACGTTGAACAAAAGAAAAACCTACCCATGTGCTCACGTTCTAGGGAAGGTCGTCAAGTGATAATTCACAATTGTGACAATCGTCAATATCGCAAGGAGAATCGTGTCACCCATGGGGGAGGAACTTTCAAAGTATTTGATAGAGGGATGGATGAGGACATGCTCAATAAAATAAAATATGCATTACCTCGGACGTAGCCATACTATGAGCACGATCAACATGCATCGGTCGGTTCAGCTGGTCGCTGGCCATCAACACCGTCGTGATACCGACGAAGAATGTGGGGTCAGAGAGTCAACAACGCTTCGACCGTCTTCCCACAGGACCGAATGTCGGAGCGAATGTCATTTTAGTCGTCTCCGGCGCAGGCTAAGGTCACGATATGGTATGGTATGCTTTTGAATGCAAGGCCTTCCACAGGTTGTTTGGCACCGCGATGTGTAAAGGAATAAGAAAAACTCGTCGAATGGGTCTCGACATCATGCTCCGGTTATGCCGGCCGATTGCCGGTGAGCCCGTCGACCAGTTTGGACTTGTTTACATTTTTTACATTTTGAGCGCGTTGTAAATTTTTGGGCATACGCCGAGCGAGGTTGATAACGTCGAAGTTCAAAAAGTCAAGATCAAGGTTCAAGCCAGCCTTGGAGGGTGAATAAATGGCATACGGTACGTTTCCCTCCTCTTTGTACTTGTTCACGGATTGTTCACCTTTGTCACCTCGCGTCGCATCGGTGGTCCAGGCGCATCAGGTAATCGCGGTGGATTTGGAGGGAGAGGTGGTGCTGGACGTGGCGCCCCAAGAGGAGGCGGTCGTGGCGGTGGTCGTGGTGCATCTCCCTAGGTCCTCCTTTCCGTATCTTGGATCTTACTTGCGACATAGGTGGTGGTGGACGCGGCGGTGGCGTGCAAGGTCGCGGTCGAGGTGCTCCAGGTCGTGGCGGCGGCGGCGGCGGAAGAGGCGCATGGGGAGGTGGTCGCGGCGGAAGAGGCGGTGGTGGTGGTCGCGGAGGCGCCAGAGGCGGAGCCAAAGTCATCCTCGAACCACACCGTCACCCTGGAATCTTCATCGCCAAAGGCAAGGATCACTTGTTGGTCACCAAAAATCTCGTTCCGGGGGAGAGCGTGTATGGGGAGAAACGGATTACGATCGAGGGTGCAGTGGAGGACACCAAGGTGGAGTATCGGGTGTGGAATCCGTTCCGGAGTAAATTGGCGGCGGGTGTGTTGGGTGGGATGGATGATATTTACATTGCGCCCGGGAAAAAGGTGTTGTATCTGGGTGCTGCGAGCGGTACGAGTGTGAGCCATGTCGCAGATATCGTGGGCCCCGTGCGTATTTTCGTTGCGTTGTCGCTCGTGTTGCTGAAGGTGTTTTTGTGCTCCATAGGAGGGCGTTGTATACGCGGTCGAGTTCTCACCTCGATCAGGTCGAGACCTGATTAACATGGCCAAAAAACGGACAAATGTTATCCGTGAGTAGACCCCATTGTGGTCGGTATTAATCTACTGAGAAATGGGACACCAGCAATCGTCGAGGACGCTCGTCTACCAAACAAGTATCGCATGCTCATCTCGACTGTCGACGTGATTTTCGCAGACGTCGCTCAGCCGGATCAAGCGCGTATTGTCATCCACAATGCGCAGTATTTTCTCAAGGATGGCGGTCATGTTGTCATCTCTATAAAAGCGAGCTGCATCGACTCGACAATCGCACCGTCTGCCGTGTTCACGCAAGAAGTGCAGACTCTCAGAACCAGCAAACTCAAGCCTATTGCTCAAATTACGTTGGAACCGTATGAACGTGACCATGCGATGGTGACCGGTAAGCCCGAAATGCTCAGATCTGGATTGCGGATGTGACAATTGATTCCGGATGTAGCGCAGTACCTTCGCCACCAGTAGGGTGGTGAGTTTGGGCTCAGATCTCAGACTTGGCGCACTTTATGGCTCTTTGTTGTAAAAAAAAGCTGCTGTTCATATATATGTTGTCTGATATTGCTCTCCTCGCGCTGGAACACTTCTCTGCCATGAGGGCTGTGGCATAAATTCAGATATGGCAAATGCTCCACGTGTAACATTTTCAGTGAAGCGCCTAAGGATCACGACGACAGTCGGTATCCAGCGTACAATTACACCTACACCAGTCCCGCCAACTCCATCCTCTCCGCAGAAAACGGTTCCACGAGCCTGACAGAGGTGGAGCAAAATAACTGATGAAACCACCCCAAGTTGAAATAAATTTTGATACCCCACCCGGCACGTCGCCGCGAACGTCATCCGACTTTGAAGAGATTTCGTACCCTTTTCAACCCGCACAACCACATCCTTGGGCTACCCCGACCACCCAGCACGAAGAGACTTTGCCTCTGCATTACATGGGCGAGGACACGTCAGCGAGACGACGCATTGCGAGAGGGCCGGGAAGTAGCGGGGGCTTTATGAGTGGGGACGAACAGGAAAAGGAGTCGCACTACGACGACGAAGGAAAGGATGTGTATTCCAAGCAAAGGCTCGCAACAGGTCGAGTCAATAGCGGGCGGATACATAAACCGTATTCACCGCCGCCAACGTCCATCGTACGTCCCGCCAATGTGTTTGTCTCCGCAGCACCCCCAGCTGACTGACGAGGAATCACCACTAGACCGAATTCATCCAACAAAACTCGGAACACGTTCCACCCGCGGTATACACCCTCCTCTCCTGCTGGACGCGCTTTCATAAAATCGGGCTCGCGAACATGGTGGTCTGGGACGAGGCCCACTTTGGCAAGTTTGGGTCGCACTACCTCAAACGCGAGTTCTATTTCGACGTTCATCCGCCGTTGGGAAAGATGCTCGTTGGGCTTGCTGGGCTCTTGACGGGCTATGACGGCAATTTTGATTTCAAGAGCGGAGAGGCGTATCCCGATAGCGTACCTTATGTGGCCATGCGCGTGATGGTGGCAACGTATGGTATCGCGCTCGTACCCCTCGGGTGGTACACTGCCGTGGAGCTGGGTATGAGCCAATGGGCGTGTCATTTGGTCGCACTCATGGTGTTGTGCGGTATGTCGCCTGTATTCTTGCTGACCTGATCGTTGACATAGTCGATATGGTTCCTCAGACGTTGCATGGCTTTGCATTTCACGGTTCATTCTCCTGGATTCGATGTTATTATTCTTTACCTTTACCACGGTCTTTTTCCTCACCAAATTCCATAATCAACAATATCAGTGAGTCGGTTGTGTCATTTGCATGGATTGTTCAGAAGAGCTCACGCACGTGTTGCGCAGTCCGTTCTCTTTCGACTGGTGGATGTGGCTTACTATGACGGGTGTCTCAATTGGTTGTGTGACAAGGTGAGTTGGTGCTCGTTGTGTTTGCACCAGTCCAGCGATCATCTCCCACCGCACAGCGTCAAATGGGTGGGATTCTTTATCACCGCCGTTGTGGGTCTATATACGATTGAAGACCTCTGGGAAAAGTTTGGCGATTTGCGAATGTCCACCGTAAGGCAGCAGCGCATATAGACCACCAATTCCATACTAACGCTCTGCTTCGCAGCGCGATCAACTACGTCACTGGGCAGCACGGGTTCTTTGTCTGATCGTCCTCCCCATCCTCGTCTACATGACCTTTTTCAAAATACACTTTCTCATTTTGAACCACACGGGTCCTGGCGATGCACAGATGAGCTCGCTCTTCCAGGCACACCTCGTCGGCAATGACTTTCACAAGAACCCGCTCGGTTCGTGTGACGTCGTGCTTTGATAGTTTGATTGTGCTCATGCGACAACATACATTAGAGATCACGTACGGTTCCAAAATCACGCTCAAGAACATGGGCTGGGGTGGTGGCCTCCTCCACTCGCACGTTCAAGCGTACCCGCTCGGTTCCACACAACAACAAGTGACTTGTTATCACTACAAGGACGATAACAACCATTGGAACGTGCTTCCGTCCTGGGATGAGCCCGAATACGATCTGAATGACCCACTCAAGTATCTTGGCCACGGTGATGTAGTACGGCTCCAACACGCACCGACGACACGAAATCTCCACTCACACCCAATCCCTGCGCCCATCACCAAACTGAATCATGAAGTCTCTTGTTATGGTAACGAGACCATTGGAGATATGCATGATAACTGGGTGGTAGAGATCGTGGACGATATCAATCAAGGCAGCCGTGCCCATGTCAGCCGCGTGCATTCGCTGACGACCAGGCTGCGGTTCCGACACCAAGCGCTCGGATGTTATCTGTCCGCCGCCAACGCTGTCTTGCCGCAATGGGGTTTCAAACAGATAGAAGTCAGCTGCGTTCCAGAGAACGATCCAAGTAATGCGCATACATACTGGAACGTGGAGAGTCACTGGAACGATCGACGTACGTGTAGCATGTTCTTGGCGGGGTATCCCTCTGACGTTCTTTCAGTTCCCCCGGGCAACGTGAAACTATACAAGTCGCCGTTCCTGCGAGACTTTTGGCATCTCAACGTGGCGATGATGACATCCAATAATGCACTCATACCGGATCCGGACAAGGAGGATATTCTGGCGTCGAGTCCGACGGACTGGCCGTTCATGCGGTTGGGTTTGCGGATGTGTGGGTGGGGCGATAACCAGCCGAAATATTATCTTTTGGGCACGCCGATCATCTGGTGGGGTGGTTCTGCGAGCATCATTGGGTCCCTCTTTCTACTGGGACTTTATTTGTTCCGCCAACAGCGTAAATACGTCGACATGGACGCGCGTGAGTGGCTCCGTTGTTTGGTGCCTATATGCGTCGTTTGACAGCGGTGACAGATGGGTGGGGTCACTTTTTGTATGTGGGCAAGATCGCGTTTTACGGCTGGTTCTTGCATTACGGTGCGTGGCGAGAGGTCAAGGGTTCGGTCGCATCTGATGTATACGCTCGACAGTCCCGTTCTTTATCATGGGCCGGGTAACCTATATCCATCACTACGTGCGCGCTCTACCTCTTTCTGTTTCCCTCGCTGAGATCCCCTTCTACAGCTCCCGACATTGTATTTTTCGGTATTGATGTTTGCTCACATTCTCGATCACTGTATTTTCTCGGCACGGTGGAAGGACCGTACGAAGCGCGTCGCGTTTGGTGTCGTGGCGTTTTCGATCGTGGCCAACTTTTGGTGGTTTAAAGGGGTGGCCTGGGGGATCGAAGGCCCGATCAACGAGCATTGGGGGTTGTTGTGGAGAAAGGTCTGTTTTTTTTTCCTCGACTTACTCTCGTGGTGTGGTACTGATGGTGGTCTCGTGCGACAGACGTGGAATATTTATAATGCATGAGAGCATGAGGTGCGGACGGGCATACTATATCATATAGATTGGACGAACAGGACGGCATGTGGTGACTCGATAATTTCGTTCAAGTCTGGACTTTGTCTGAGAAATGCAATGTCACTCTTCTCCTATGTGATCGATCGATCGATCCAATCGCACTGATCTACCAGACACTCATCCGTTCGCCACCTCAGTGACAGGGCAAATTCGAGTTAGTGTTAATGTTCGGGTTCGTTTTTGTTTCACTGCGTGATAATGCCAACTAGTTGATAGAGAACACGGGCGCATAATGACCTAACGAGTACAACGGTAAGTAACGAAGCATCACAAAGTACTATATTTCACCTCAGAGTAGTTGGAGGGGAACGAACTAAGGCGCGCTTTTCTCGACGAACGAGTTTAAGTGTCCCGCGGGCCCGGCCCCAGATTCGAACAAAGATCAGCGTCGATCGACAAAATGTCGAAAGGAAACAAATGATGGGATCATCCTAGCGCCGAGCCAGGTGTGCGAACGTACATGAATGGATGACTGGGTCATCGTGCAGACGCGACCGGGCGGCGAATAGGGATGCATGACATACAAGATATTAGCACCAGCATGGTTCTGACGTGCGGTGGTATTCGTCGCTCTGTCACGGTGCTCGTGAGGGTAAAAAGTCCAAATGGGGGAAGACAGCGTCTCTAGAATGCTCGCGGAAAGGTTCCAGTGTGACAGGCCCGGTCATCGCAGAACGATACACTCATACCGGATCCGGACAAGGAGGTTATTGATATTCTAGCGTCGAGTTTTCGGGAACGCCGATCATCTGGTGGGGTGGTTCTGCGAGCATCGTCGGGTTCCTCTTGTTACTGAGATTTTACTTGTTCCGCCAACAGCATGATTATGTCGACTTGAACGCGCGGAGTGACTCCGTTGTTTAGTGACTACACCATACAGATTGGACGAACAGGACGGCATGTGACGGCTCGACTCGTTCGTCTAGACTTACTCTGAGAAATGCAATACCACTCTGGTTCGATTCTAGAATTTTGGCTGTGGGTAAGTTTTGTTTGACTGCATGATAACGCCAACTAATTGACAGAATATACAAGCGCATCATGACTTAACGAGCACGATAAGCTTAACAAAATACCATATCTCACCTCAGTGTAGTTGGAGGAGAACGAGCTTGGGCGCGCTTTCACGACGAACGAGTTTCCGGTGGTCCGCGGGCCAGGCCCCAGATTCGAACAAAGATCAGCGTTGAAACGTTGATCGACAAATTGTCGAAATGAAACCAATGATGGGATGGTCCTAGTAGCACCGAGTCAAGTGTCCGAACATACGTACAGGCTCGACTGACCAGCGAATAGCGGGATGCATGACATACAAGACATTAACAACAGCATGGTTCTGACGTGCGGTGCCATTGGCTATATAGCTCTGGGGTTGGCAGCTCGCAAGGGGGAAAAGTCCAAATGAGGAAAGACAGGGTCTCGAGAAAAGGCTCCACTGTGACAGGCCAACTTGAAAGGCTGTGAGGTAAGTCACGACCATTCATCGCAGTCTGCAGAGTGGGACTTACTCGAGCGAGTCCTGTCTAGGGTCCTTCAAACGGGAGGTGTTCCCGCAGGACCGGTGCGCCCTCGATTGTAAGGCATCCTGATGAGTACGATAGGAGAACGTTTCAGTTTCTGTGTCAGCGTACTACAAACTAGTGCATATCTCAAACGTATTGTGCATTTTACCTGGTTGCCGACTCTCCCTTTCGCTGTCTAAGTGTTCCACAGCACGAAGGAACCGTGATAAAAGGGTGTCAATTTGTGCCACGAATGTCCACGCATGCCCTTCGTACATCTTCTGGGAGCCAATCATGCAAATTTCTCCCATTCTTTTCGTTCTTGCTACTGTTGTTGCTGCCAATGCTGCTCCGGTGCGTCCTCGTCTTCGGGGTGTCTGAAGTGACGTGATTGAACTCGGTCGGACTGATGGGGATTGGTGTTAGACAACCCTCGGTGAGTTCCCGAGGCGCACTCCCGAAGCGATTGTGACTCTGCGTATGTAATAATGTTATATGCATCTGTTGCACAATTTTGCTTAGTATGCTTTCATTACAGCGCGGCCGAGGGAAGAGCAGCACTCACCGGAATCGGATGTCTACAAAATTTGTTGGAGCATAGGTTGTGTACGTTGCTCGTAGCGCCGGCAACGGCATCCTAAGTTGAATATGCTCAAACACTGACTCGCTCTTCCCATGCTCACTCTTTCCCCACCATTTATCTTCTGGGATAAAGCAAGAAAGTATGTCGTAACATCTGTTATGAAACCAGAGTAACATGTACCTGGTTAACACCACACCTACTTGGTTTTAACACATGTAAGATGATATAGATTGGAGGGTGTTCAATGTTCATGATGGTGGATATTAGAACACTTGCTGGGAAGGTGGGAATGCTGAATCGTGTGGGAAGGGAGCCAGCCAGATATGGGAAGATAGGATAAGGTATCAGTTAGTAGATCACAGAGGTTGGACGAGGGGTCAGAGAAAGAACATCCGTCCCAAATCCGTCGTTTGATTTGCCTGGTCAAACCCATCTCCTTTGGCATGGGCTTGGTTTTGACTTTGCAAAAGATTCATGATGTGTGTCACGAGAAGCCACAAACTGACACGACTGAATACCGAGAAATCGGAAAAGGAAAAGGAAGCAACGAAAAATAAAATGTCTTAGTCAATACGATAGACCGAATAGAATTACAGGATGAGACAACACTGACCGGGGGAGACGTACCTATCCCAAAAAGACGGAGACCACCAGAAGACACAAAAGGCAACACCTGCAATGCGTTGACGGAAATTTTGAAGACGAACAAACGGGTAGTATCGACAAGGCGTATGAGAATACTGCGGAGCGAAAGGCCTCCGCGTGTGCGTAGGGTAACCGAAGAAATGTCAACAAAACGTTCATGAAAAAAGCTGCAACACCTCTCTTCTCTTTTCTCCTGACGCAGGATGTAGAACGTCACTATGTCACCGCATGCGCGCCTCGTCTTATGTAACCAAAAAGGATGCGAGTGAGTAAATGCAGAGATAGCTTACTCAGTCTGATGATCCCGTGTATCCGGTAAATGTGTACAGCGAAAACGAAAACTTCCAAGGACGTTAAGACAAGTAAGTCACACCTGTAGAGGGGAACATGGGCTGAGGACAGATGCGAATGGTAGCAGTGCACGCACATTGTCTCTCCACCTTTGCGAGTGACCTTGAACTCAAATGGCGAATCATATCAAAGTTACATGGGCGGGTCTTTTGCGCATCAGGTACGCTCTTGCAACTGGTGTGGGACTTGCCTTGTCACTACAACCCTTATTATAGGCACGATCACGTTGGTATAGTTCTTGCTGTGTTCTGAAAGGATAGCCCCTCGCTGAAGTCCCTCGGGAATTCAGAATGCACCGGACAAAGGTGACATCCTCCTGAAAAGCAGCTCTTGGATCAGCTGAACCATCAAAGGTGGACTTAGAGGGCGCGGAAGTGCAATTTTCCCCTAGCGGGCTCGACTAATCGTCTATGAACAAGCCCGACTGGGAGGAAGGACACTGGCAAACGGTGTCTTTTTCTCTGCCTGTCTTACAGGCCTCGCTGCCTTGTAGTCAATGCCGACGAATGTGAACTCGGGAACGTGCAAACGTGGTGATCTTCACAAGCTTGTTCGAGAGCGATCCTGTCGCTGGTCAAGCTATGAATGCGAACCGTGATTCGTTCAAGAGGGCAAGACCATCCTCCAAAAAAGCCACTACCGAGGCACACCACGCTGGCTTGGTAACATTTCCCGCGGACTTTTTCGTTCGACGTTCACGCACCGGCGCGTTACATTTGTTGCGAGGAAACGGCGCCACTTATTGAATCCATCGAGGGGGAAAGTTTGTTTCAGGCTTACATTTCACTGGTGATGTGCATGACAGCCCGCAGGGGTGCACACTCCCACGCCACCTCTAGGCCAAACTTCAAAGGCACAGAAAGATGAAACCTTGTAGGCATGAATTTTTCTTATCCTCCGACCTGGTGTCTGCAGACGTGTTGCAAAACCCTTGTTGCATCGTTTAAAGTTTTCTGGCATACATGAAACAAGGAAAAAAAAAGGGTGAAAGCGAAATGCACACGAATAATGAAACTCATAAATGAAAAAAGTGTAAACCTTCTTCACCATCCCGCGGAACCTCATGGATTGGCACCGGCACCCTCCAGCCCCCCCGAGTTTCTTTAGTACCCGCTCGTGCAACGCTCAGATGACAGGTCCGACCGAACTGCCCTCATACAAGACGCTTACACCGATTGCCGCGATGCGTCGCCTTCCGAGTCCGTTTTCGGGGCGTATGACACGGACGGCGTCGAGCACTCGAGGACGAGCGTACGGAAATCGGGAATGGACTCTAGCCCGAATCCGGTTTTGAAGGCGATGCGACGTTGCCTTAAGTGAATACGACTCGGTCGTATCCATGATAGACGCGTTTGTCAGTCATTAATCTCAAGTCGAACGCGTGTCTGGGAAAACGAAACAGAGCGCGCGGCATCAGTACATACAAGTGACATGTGTTTGAGAAAGGAGTTCAAGTTGGGAGGGGGGAAAAGAGGAAAAGATACCGGTAGCCTAAGGTCGCCATACAACACCCGCCACCACCCCATGCCGCCGACGGCCGTATCGACTACGGCCCTTCGGGCCTCGGCTGACTTGACCTGCTTGCTTCTCCCACCGCCGATCGCCACCCGCTCCTGCCTCGTAACCACCGCGAGGCAATCAAGCTCGACAGCGACAGGCAATGTGTCCCGGAGAAGTTCCACTAGACGATGAAGCAACGGTTCAAGGGGCCGTACCGAAGAATTTGGCGGAGGTATGGTTCGGCTTCTTCTGTGGTGTCACAGCCTTGTCGATCGTGGCCAACTTTCTAAAGGGATGGCATGGGGGATCGAGGGTTGTTGTGGAGAAAGGTCAGTTTTTCTCCTCGACTCGCTCTGGTGTCGGTATTGGTGCGGTACTGATGGTAGTCTCGTGCGACAGACATGTAATATTTTACAATGCATGAGAGCATGAGGTGTGGACGCGCATACTAGACGAACAGGACGGCAAGTGGTGACTCGATTCGTTCGTCTGGATTTAATCTGAGAATGCAATATCACTCTGGTTCGATTCTAGAGTTTTAGCTACGAGTTCGTTTTTGTTTCGCTGCGTGATAGCGCCAACTAGTCGACAGAGAATAATTGTCGAAATAAACCAAATGATGGGATGGTCCTAGCACCGAACCAAGTGTGCATGTGAGTCAAAACTGTTCATCACAGTTTGCAGAGTGGGGCTTACTCGAACGAGTCCTGTTTAGAGTCCTTCAAACGGGAGGTGTTTCCGTAGGACCGGTGCGCCCTCGATTGCAAGGCATCCTGATGAGTGCGATAGGAAAACGTTTCAGCTTTCTATGTCAGCGTACCACAGACTACAGCATATCTTGGAAGTGATTCCAATGTCAGAAATCTCGGCATATTGGACATTTTCCGCGAATACCCACCCTCCTTTTCGCTGTTTGAGTGTTCTCCGCGGTACTATAGGTGTGGTAACATGCTTTCTTTGGAAACGAGGGGCATCATGTCCAAGGCACGAAGGAACCGTGATAAAAGGGTGTCAATTTGTGCCACGAATGTCCACGCGTGCCCTTCGTACATCTTCTGGGAGCCAATCATGCAAATTTCTCCCATTCTTTGCGTTCTCGCTGTTGTTGTTGCTGCCGTTACCGCTCCGGTGCGTCCTCATCTTTGAGTTTCTGAAGTGACGTGGTTGAACTCGGCCGGACTGACGGGGATTGGTGTTAGATAACCCTCGGTGAGGTCGCAAAGCGCACTCCCGAAGCTCTTGTGGCTCTGCGTAGGTCATGATCATATATCATCTATTGCACCATTTTTCTTATGCTTTCATTACAGCGCGGCCGCCGGGGGAAGAGCAACGGTCACAGAAATGGGACGTCTACAAAATCTGTTGGGAGTACTCAGGTTGTCGCCGCTCTTGATGCACGGTTGCTCGTAGTGCCTGCGTCAGCATTCCCAGTTGAATATGTTTAAAAGATTAAGCGCTGAGCTTTTTCCACACTCACTCTTTCCCCAACATTTATCTTAGTAAGTGTATTGTACCATCTACTATTACAAACCTAGACTAATATGTAACTAGTTGATGCTGTGGTACCTGGTGTAACACATGCAAGATGATATATATTATTGTTGTGGCAGGGTGTTCAAGTCTGAGTTGATGCGTATATTCTCCGAGTCGATATGCTGCATTTGTTATAGATTTAGTATAGTCTTGAACACCGCTACAATGTAACATGTACAGCGCCAAGGTGGTTTATGCTCACTGCCAAAAAAAGTACATGCTCCAACAAAAGCTACAATATGTGGATTCATATCGGTTGGTTCTAACTACTACATCGTTTCCTAGGTTTGTAATGAATTTTGTTTACAGTAAAGAATGTAGAAAGACCCGGTTTTCGACCCCCTTTTTGTATATGAGGTATACCTCAACAATCAACTTTACAATCTCAGTGGAGACTCGGAACCCTCACAAAGTATCCCTCCAGGGTTCGTCTCCTTGATTGATACCTTTTGGACCTGGGGTCCAACGGCCAGTACCTCTGCTCATTCTGAGACATATTCATATTGTTGCGATTACACCTTATAAACTGTAGTTGATTCTTGTCCTTCGTCTGAGTACATGTTATATATATACCCTTTATTTTTATTTCAAGACTGTAGAATATTGGGAATGAATAGTATGCGCATTGCACACTGGCGCGCAGTGCAAATCAAAGTATGTCAAGGCTTTAATTGGCTGGCTGACTATCTGTCCACTCTGATTGCCAATGGTGGGGTGCTCGTCGAAATTCGGTATTAAACTTTTCGTGTCGGGTACAACTTGCTTGTCTCGCGTCCTTGGAAGTTTTCGTTTTCGTTGTACACATTTCTCGGATACACGGGATCATCGGACTGAGTAAGCTATTTTTGGTTACATAAACAGTGGCGCAACCTTGACCCGTGCGGTGATGTACATTTTACATCCTGCCGTCAGGAGGAAAGAGAGGAGAGGTATTTGCAGCTTCTTTTCACCAAGTTTTGTTGTCATTTCGATCGCCCTGACAGCACATAATCTTGATGCACCAACTCCATGAGTCAAGCTTTATTAAGCGCCAGATCAGTCAGCATCTTCCCCCACTGAGCACATCCTTTTCGGCAACGAAGAGCCGAATGGCTGTCATCCTCCGCATGCACGGCTCAAGGATGAAGCCATACTCAATATAAAGTATCATACCGCACGCACGGAGGCCTTTCGTTCCGCAGTATTCTCATACGCCTCGTCGATCAAAATCGCATACGCCCTGTTTGTTCGTCTTCCAATCCTCCGTGCCAGTCTTGCTTGTTTCAACATTGCAGGGGTTGCCTTCTGTGCCTTCTGGTGATCTCTTTATTTTTGGGCTAGGTGCGTTCCCCCCGTTTAGTGTTGTCCCATGATATAGTTTGATGTGGTCTATGGCTAACACGGTTTATTCTTAAAGTTGTTTCCTTCTCCGAATTCTCAGCACTCGGGCGTCACTCGTATATACCGGGTTAGTTGTGGATTCTCGTAACGCGCATCATGAATCTTTTGCAAAGTCAAAACCAAGCCCAAGTCAAGAGCGATGGGTTTGATCAGGCTAAATCAAACGACGGATTTACAAATGATGTTCTTTCTCTGACCCCTGGATCCCTCTCGCCCAACCTCTGTTCCTCGGAATTGCGGACTCTTCATGATGAAAACGAGACTTCGAACGGTCAAGATCCAGAGAAGGGTGCGATGAAGCTTACGGGCAAATATGCCAAGTATGCGGGCGACCCACCAGATGGGGGTCTCAAGGCGTGGAGCGTCATCCTTGCGTGCGTGGACTGCCGTATCCAACGCGTGCCGGGTACTGACACCGATGATCGTGGGTCGTGCATGCAGGACTGCTTTGACGACGTGTTCGGCGTTCGTGGTTTTTGGTTATGACTGCGTTTCGTGCGGCTGAACTGCCGTTTTTTTGTTGTGAAATAGGTTTGGATATGTTAACGCGTGGGGGGTAAGTGTTGATATATTTGGAATCGGTAAATGGGCTGATGCGTGGATAGATCTTTCAAGCATATTACGAAGAGGTAATGCTTCCTCATGAAAGCCCCTCAGATATGTAAGGCCTCCTTGTCATTCGCTGCTCGTTCGTCGTCGTTGACGTCGTTTGCAGTGCATGGATCGGTTCTGTGCAGGTGGGTTGGGATGTTTGTTTCCACGAGACGAGAAATGTCGCTGACGATCGGATGCCTTTCTGATTCGGAATTTTTTGTATGACTGATGTCACCGTGCCTCTCATACGACCGTCGCTCCACCGCGTTGGCGCCACAAGTATGCCCTTGTCTTTTTCCCGGGACTCATCACAGGGAGGTTATTTGACATAGGATACTTCAAGATACCATACTTCTTAGCTAGTTGTCTTCTAATAGTGTGCACTTTCCTAATTGCAGAGTGCAAGGTATACTGGCAGTTTTTCTTGGCGCAGGGATTAGGCGTTGGGGTTGGTTTTTCCCCGCCTGTTTCGTGTGCGTATGATTGCTCACTCGCGCTCCTTTTTTCCCGTCGAACAGCTTGCGTGTGGTGTATTGTTCGGACCAGCACTAGGGGTCGTATCACATTGGTTCTCGAAGCGAAGAGGCTTAGCACTGGGCATCAATGCAATCGGGTCGTCGGTCGGAGGGACGGTGTTCCCGATCGCAGCGCAAATTCTGATACCTGAAGTTGGGTATGTGTAGCGTTCTCTTTCTTTCTTGACGTAATTCTCATTATTGGCTTACCAGGTTCAAGTGGACAATGCGGATTTTTGGATTTATACTGATCTTCTTGCTTGGTCTAGCAAACCTTGTCAGTTCTAATTTCTTTGTCCCTTTGTCCCGCAATTCCTTTGAGATGTTGACGCTGCATGACACAGCTTATGGATAGACGGCTCCCGCCTATGAACGTGAAAGGAGGCCTGTTCAACTGGGCTGCGCTCAAAAATCCTGCATATGCTGTTTATTGTATTTCAGGTGCAGCTACTTTCCTTGGGTTGTATACGAGTGAGTTTGGTGTTTTCGTTTTGCCCTTTCTTCACTAGTTCCCAAGTCCCGGGAGTGTGAGATGTGCGACTAACGCGCGTCGGACAGTGTTGACCTACATACCCATCAGCTCTGTTCAAGTGGGCATGCCGAATGATTTTTCATTCTATTTCATCGCTATCGCGAATGGCTCCTCTGCTTTCGGCCGGATTTTAGCCGGATATCTCGCGGATCGAGTTGGTAAGTGTCGGCCTGCAAGCCGACACAATCTCTATCGCTTCTGGTGTTGATACATACGGACAGGTGCACTCAATATCATGGCTCCATTTACAGTCGTAGCGGCCATCATGACGTTTGTGTGGCCATTTGTGACAAACAAAGACGCGCTCATTGCGATCACTGTGATATATGGGTACGCTAGACCATACTGCTGTTGCTTGTCGTAAATGCCGATCGTCTTCTTTCGACAGTGTTTCATGCGGAACCTACGTCTCACTCTGTTCTCTGCCCGCCATGTCAATGGGTGCCGTCGGCGACGTCGGTCGACGCACGGGGTTATTCCTGAGTTTTGCTGCCTTTGGTGCACTCGGTGGGCCGCCGATATCTGGGGCCATCAATTCCACGACAGGTGGCTTCAAGGACGTAGGGTGGTACGCAGGTAAGTGCTCCGGGTTCCTTTTGCAACGTAAAACACATTCTCAATGATGGATCAGGTGGTATTGTGCTGTTCTCGGTGTGCTTGCTGTCCTTGACGCGGTATCTTCATCTCGGCAAGTTGACAGGCAAGTTCTGACATGAGCGGGCGTCCAATGAGGCTTGTGTGATCTGCATGCGAAACAGAGATTAGAGAACACAGGCTTGTGGTTGGGGTTGTCATAGCATCCGCCATGTACAACGAGCGACGTGTATTATGTACGTTGTACGACACGCCATATAGATGAACGTCTGATCTGATGAGAAGAAAAAGTCTATATGACACCGGCTCCTTGATAAGTTACTAACTCGTCGGTTGATCACGAGTGGCCGTGGCATCGGACATGTCATGATCGACCGATACCATACTTTTGGGCCTGCCTTGTCAGCGTACGCCTTGAATGGTTTCTGAACTTGCGACCAGTCTCGAGATCGCGTCCCCATTTCTCACCCCGGTCGCTGGGGGAGGACCATCAGATGCGCGGTCCAGAGGAGAACGTGGCAGTTCTTGGGCTCAGGACCAATGCGAATGGTAGCAGTGCACGTACATTGTTTCTCCAACCTTGCGGGTAACCTTGACTCGAACGGTAAATTACAAGGGCGGGTTTTTTGCGCACCAGGCGCTCTCTTGCAACCGTTGTGTGGACTTCCCTTGTCACTCCGCCATTACAACGGTTATTGTAGGCGCAATCATGATGGTCTAGTTCTTGCTGTGTTCTGAAAGTATGACTCTTCCCTCAAGTCCCTCGGGGATTCAGAATGCACCGGACGAAGCTGACGTCTTCTTGAAAAGCAGGTCTTGGATCGTCTGAACCATCAGAGATGGAGTTGAAAGACGCGGAAGTGCAAGTTTCCAGCCCCCTAGTAGCAGGCACGAGTGGTCATTTATGAACGAGCCCGGCTGGGAGGAAGGGCACAAGACAAAAGGTGCATCGTTTTCTCTATCCGTACCTTGCAGTCAATGCCGACGAGTGTGAACCCGGGAACTTGCAAACGTAGTGATCTTCACGAGCTTGTTCGAGGGCAGTCTAACATGTCGTGGTTGAGGTATGAGTGCGAAGTGGGTTCGTTCAAGAGGGCTGGACTATTCTCCAAAAACGCCTTTACTTACCGAGGCATACCACGTTTGGCTTGGTAATTTGCCCATGGTTTCAGGTTTTTTCTTATGTTTACGTTCACCACGGCGCCGCTTATTGAATCCATCGAGGGGGGAAATCGTTTCAGACCTACAATTCAATGGTGACCGGTGATGTACGCCGCGTCTAGGTAGTAGTAAGGGGAAACATGAAACCATCACTTGTGGGCACGAATCCTCGTCTTCGTCGGACTTGGTGTCCGCGTGAGCTGTCGCTGCAAAAACAACGTTTGACAGTAAAGTTATCTGAGTGGGTTTAAAATTTACTAAGCCTCAATACTTGCATGGATATGGTATTCAGGTAGACCAAAGTTGGACTTGGAACTTCAAGTTGATAATGGAAAAGATCAACATCCTTAGTATGTCAACATGTGAATTTCCTAAACGGCACGCTGAGGCGAGCTCGTGCCCCTCTTGGGTATACCACCAGCATTTTCTCGTTGCCGTGCAGCACCACACTGGACGATGCAACACTGAATGACACCGTATCGTTTGTTTTGCTGGGTCGACTCACCCCTTCAGTCACTCTTCCAAAGGGGCATCGTGTAAAGTTTCATGGTATATAAAACAACGGAAAAAATAAGTCTGAAAAAGAACAAGCACACGAAAAAATAAAACAGATAAATAACAAAAGGCGTAAACCCTCCTCATCCCAGGCGCGGGAACCTCATAGATCACCCACCAGCCCCTCTGAGTTTCTTCAACACTCGCTCGTGCAACGCTCGGATGACAGGACCGACCGTACCGCCCTCGCACACGACGCCTACGTCGATTGCCGCGATGCGTCGCCCTCCGAGTCCACTTTCGGGCGTGCGCGGGCGTGTGGCGCGGACCGCGTCGAGGACGAGCGAACGGAAATCGGGGATGGGCTCTAGCCCGATCCTCTCCAGGTCTGAATTCGAGTGGGCGTCTGCAGCAGAGCCCGAATCCAGTTGTGAAGACGACACGACGTTTCCTTGAAAGAGTGAATACGACGCATCCAAAATAGCGATGCGTTTTCCAGTCATTAATCTTAAATCGAGCGCGTGTCTGGGGAAACGAAACGGAGCGCGGGGCGTCAGTATATGCGAATGACATGTGGAAAAGACACATACCTAAGATCGCCGTACAACACCCGCCACCATCCCATGCCCTTGACGACCGTATCAAACCACGGCTCATCGGCTAACTTGACCTGCTTGCCCCTCCCATGGGCGATCGCCACCCGCTCCTGCCTCGTAACCGCCGCGAGGCGATCAAGCTCGACAGCGATAGGCAATGTGTCCCGGAGAAGTCCCACTAGACGATGAAGCGACGGTGCAAGGGGACCGTACCGAAGGATCTGACGGAGGTATGGTTCAGCTTCATCGTGCGGGTTCGATCGTAGATTGGATGTGACTGAGGCAGGTGGCGCGAGGGTGTTTGCATGTGGAAGCGCGAGTGATGGAGAGCAGCGCGAGAAGCGAAGTTCAAAGGAACCGCCCGTCGGGGAAAGTTGGTCCGTGCAGCTAATCAATACCGTATAGTCCTGTTAGGTTGTATGTTAGGGGTTATGTGGGAGAAAAAAAAATTGACGAGGATGACTTGCCGAGGAGTAGACAAATTCAACGGTCTGCAGGTCGAAGGAAAGAAGTCGGACGTCTTGCCATTTCTTTTCTTTCGCCATCTGAGCAACTGCATCAACAATTCTTGTTAGCAGAAGAACTGTTCTCCAAGATGTATTAAAGTGCCTCACCCTCCCGGGCAATCACCACCATCTTGGACACCCTCGCCCACTCTTCGAGGAACTCATCCACGCATGTATCCACTTGTTCGGACAAGAACGACACGACCGCTTCCGTAGCGTCATAGATAATTCTCTTCGACGGCCGAATGATATCACTGCTACTCCGTCCGGCGGCAGCCCGTTTCCCAACAGGTTGTTGTACATATTTGAGCTTAACACATGTCACGACCTGGGCCTTCTTGTCTGACCACCAATTGAGTGGTATGACGCGGATATTGGGCATCGCTGCCTCGGCTGCCGGAGCTCCGGAAAGGATGTCGGATGATTGAACGCAGAGAGCGGGGATGGAACGGGCGAGGGAGGACTGCATGTAGGAAAGGGTGGATGATTGAGGAAGTGCACTCGTTGGATTAACGTGCGTGTATGGAATACCACGGAGTTTGAACTGCGCTTCGACTTTCGTATAGGCAACGCGCGCGCTGAGAATGCGTCGTACAGGCTCGAAACAGACGACCACTAGGACCAAACGTTACTTACCAACAATAGGCATAGAGTTCTCGGAGTGTCTGCGTCTCCAAGTGGAAGCTAGCGGTGGATGAGACACGGGAACCATGAAGGCTTGTCATGCAATGAACTCACTTGTCTTCCCTTCGTAGGGTGTTATGCGCCGAGGAGGTAACTGCGCGCTTCCGCTTTTGCCCCACCTGAGGGTCTTCCACACGCGGCCCAATAACGACTTCAGACGGTCCCTTCTCGCCTCGTATGCGTCGAATATCCAACCACCCGATATCCTCCATAATCATGTTACCATACATACTGTCCGGCAATACCTTGACTGAAATGAGCGCATAGCGAAAGTCTTCCTCGGCGATCACAAGCACGAGATAGTGAGACGGGAAGTTGGAGAGTTTGATGTACATCATGCCTCTTGCCAACAGACCCAACTTTTGTATCTCTGAGGAATGCACATATATGTTGGTGGCCAGGGGGAAGGACGAGGAAACATACCCTCTTTTGAGAAATTGCGGTGTCGGAAGACTTGCAGGCCGAGGTAGCTTGCTTTCTGCTCGACGAGGTCCATGATCGTCTATAGGGTTGCAACACGTCGCATCAAGTTTCCATGTGAATTGAACGGTTTTGTAACTTACGTTGGATCGCAGCCTTACCAAGGCCTCTAGCAACATACCCGGATTGTCGTTCAAGCGGTCCGAGACAACTGCAAACTTGGGTCCGCGGGAGGCAGCGGCGAGATCACCCGTGTCCCGAAGGTTCATGCGACCGGTTCTGATGTCGATGGAAACGAGAACGACCTCGTCCGCACAAAGATGAGTGCGAAGCACGTGGTACCCGCCTGTCCAGGGTCAGATATCCCTTCGCACAAAAAATCGAAAATACAGACCGTGAGAGTCCAAGACGACTTTCCCTTCGGGAGAAAACACATTGCGAGTCGGGCCACGTTGAAGTTGGAACTGGAATACTTTCAGAATAGCTCTGGCATGCGCATGGATAACCTTGTGTAGCATCGCCTCAAAATCGAGGTTGTTCGAATCCTAAAGGACACGTC
>JBBPRH010000251.1:0-32809 GCA_038092915.1 Boletus pseudopeckii
GCCCAGATCATCGGTACTCTCCTCGGCGCCGTCTTGAACTACGGTAAGGGAGTGTAGCCCCATTTCCCCCAGATTCTTACAATTACTTCTAGTCCTAATGAACTCTATCATCGACAATCAGCGAGAGATCCTGCTTTCCGTTCAAGGAACGAATATCTGGTCTGGCCAGCAACCTCAGCAGTACAACTCCCAAGCCATTGTATGGGGTGGCCTTAGTCATGAGTTGTTCTCCGCTGGTATGAGGTACCAGTGGGTCTCATGGTCATATCTAGTCGGGCTTGCTCTACCTGTGCCATTCTGGCTTATCCACCGCCATTGGCCCAAGCTCCGTGCTGACTACCTCTACACACCTATTATCTGGTAAGCGTCTAATTTCCGCGTGACAGAACTCAACCCCTTACATTCCTTCATTAAATTAGCCTGTTCATCGGCTTCCTCTCCGTGGGCATCAACTCCACGGTCCTTGCTTACTTCGTGATCGCATTCATCTCGCAGTGGTGGGTCAGAACCCGCTACCCTCGCTGGTTCCAGACATACAATTACCTAGTCAGTGCAGGTGTGTTCCTTAGTTTTTGTGTGTGGATAGTTACTCATAAGCAATTTGGCAGCCCTCGACGGTGGCACTCAGGTAATGGTGTTCATCCTAACCTTTGCTGTCCAAGGCGCAACAGGCACCGCTCATCCCTTCCCTGCATGGTGGGGTGCCAACCAAGGTGGAAATTATGACCGCTGTTTATATCTCCAATAGATCTGTTCAAATGCCAGTGTTTGGTTAGGGTGCGAGCAATTCATATTTATATTTATATTACACCCTAGCATTGTACAGTATATATATACCGAACTTGGTCGTCGACAGAATCGGAAGGCTTTCTACCGGGTAGTTGGTGCCCAGTTACTAGGGTGTAGGCAATTTATAACCATGCTTCGTTTGCCACACGCTGTGGGTAAGAACTGATCAAGCCGACTATAATTCCGAAGGTGCTCCTCAACTGGGAAATGCAAGGATGAGCTTTCAGTATTGGAACTTACGCAGCCAGCAGAAGCGCTTTCCTCCCTTCTGGACGCTGTTGATCGCATCTACATTCCTGAGAGTCGGTCTCATCTTCTACAGCGAGTGGCGTGATGCCCGCTCCACCGTGAAGTATACCGACGTCGATTATCGCGTCTTCAGTGATGCCGCACGATTCCTTTCCCATCCAAGCAAGAACAATATTGCTCAAGGCCCATGGACAAGGAAGTTCAGCTTGAATGTCGGAAAGTGAGTCGTCTGTGTCCGGATGGTTCGTGTTGGTGACCAGCATGCCATTGCCTCCTAGCCCATACATTCGCGAGACATACCGTTACACACCTCTCCTAGCAGTCCTCTTGCTCCCAAACGAGCTCATTCACGCATCTTTTGGAAAGTATCTTTTTGCGGCTTGCGACCTCATCAACGGGGTACTCATATACCAGTTGCTCGTGACCTCCATTCTTTCGCGGCCAACACAAGTACCAGCCAGCGATGACGCGAAGCACAAGCTGCTCGGTGAACGGTGCGAAAGCGAGGCTACAGAAAATACATGCATGGCCGACGCAAAAACATGGGCCACATTCCTTGCAGCAACACACCTACTGAACCCACTCGTATTCAGCATCTCTACGCGCGGATCCTCCGAATCCATCCTCTGTACCCTTGTCCTCCTCACGTTGCACTATGCGCTCCATCATCGATGGGACGCGGCCGCTGTGATGTTGGGCATCAGCACCCATTGGAAAATTTATCCCGTCATCTACGGCGTGAGCTGCGTGACCGCCATCGCTGCCCAAACACGACCGACGTCCGGCTGGGGATTTCCCTTTGCCAAATCGCTCGTGTGCACACGGACGCTTCGTTTTGCGATCCTTAGTGCCGGTACGTTTTATTTCCTTAGCACACTCTGCTACGCCATGTACGTCCCTCTTTCTTTTTCGTATCTTTACACCGAGACCCACCGCTCACTGACGAACGGGGAATCATCCGCAGATGGGGATACCCGTTCTTGTACGAAGCCTATCTGTATCATACAGACCGCCTCGATCATCGGCATAATTTTTCACCCTACTTTTATCTCACGTATCTCACCTACCCCGGTCAATCTGGCTCGCTCGACGATCACGCGTTCTCGCTCGCTCGGCGCTTCCTCCGTTCGCCGCTCACGAGCCTCGTCCCGCAACTCTCCCTCTCCCTCGGCACAGGCGTCTTGTTGGGTCGACGCACCCAAGACCTCCCGTTCGCGTGGTTCGTGCAAACGTTTGCTTTTGTGCTGTTCAACCGGGTGTGCACCTCACAGTACTTTTTGTGGTACACACTCTTCCTACCCCTTCTAGCTCCACGTGTACGGTTCTCACGGTGGAGCATCGTTGTCTGGGCCGGCACACAGGCCGTTTGGCTTGCCGAAGCATACAAGCTCGAGTTCTTGGGAGAAGACGTGTTCTTTAGTCTTTGGCTGAAGAGCTTGCTCTACATTGGTGGACATGCATGGGTACTTGGAAACGTCATGGAGGGTTACGCTATTGGGGCGATACTATAGACTTTGAAGGTTACACCACTTTCGGTACATCGTTCACGCTCACGCGTCCTTGTCTGCTCTGAGGATGATTTGTCAACACACCAACCGGTTATTAAATAGGAATCTAGGAGCTACATGTCCGTGTGGAAGTAGTCCAGCAGAACAAAAGCATGGATTGGACGGAAGCGGTGCAAGTCTCTGAAGGAAAGTGCTCAAGACGAGAAGATGAGTAGGTAGCGTATCATCAAGGCCATTCTCTGGCCTCCTCCCCGATAGATTATCATCATATCTGTCAAACACGTGAGTAAGACGTTCGAGGAAACAGGAAGCAAGATATACGTATTGAGAAATCCACCGGAATCCTAAGAGGAAGTCGTGTTGTTAACAAAAGTGGACGGTGTTCGGTACCAAGAAGACACACCTTCGCCGTAACCTTGCCTTTGGACAACCGAACACATAAACAGCTCAATCGGCCGAATGTCGTTCAGTGGTACCTTGCCCTAACGAGCATCCGAATGAACACCTGGTTTACGCCATCAAGATGTGTGGGATGAAACTGACCTTGCCGGTGGTCTGGTAGAGTCCAAGGTGATGTCTGAGCTCCTCCTCGCTGACAGCACCGAGTGCGTCAATCTTGTTGCCAAACACGAGGAAGGGAACCTTGGAGAGTTCCTCGATGGAGAGCAATGCGTCGAGCTCGGCCTTCGATTCAGCGAAGCGTTCATAGTCAGCAGAGTCGACTAAGAAGACGATACCGTCGACCTCGGGGAAGTAGTCGCGCCAGAGGCGGCGGGCTATGTGGAGCATGTGTTACTCAGTAGTAGGTAATGGCGAAAAGAAGAGAAAATGAGATATTGGAGTACATACCCTGTTGGTGTCCTCCGAGATCGTAAGTGGTAAATTTGACATTGCCAATGGCTAGTTCCTCGGAAGCTAATAAGGATACGTCAGACCGGGAGGGCAGACGAGCGATCGCGGCGCTCACTGGGGTGGAGTGTGGGCTGCAGAGTCGCCAGTCTGTCATTCTTGAGCATGTGCAAAAGGGTCTGCGAGGAATAGTTAGATATACTGTGACCCGAGCACGAGCGCTAGCTACAGACAGTCTTTCCGGCATTATCCAGACCAAGGAAGAGGATTTTAGCATTCTTGTGCAATAGTCCTGGGTGATAGTGTGAGTGAGGGGGGCCAAGGGTGTAGTTGTTTGAGGAGCACACCAAGCTGCGCGAGAACGTCCCAAAACCAGTTGATAATAGTAAACATGGTCGTCGTCGAGGAATGAGAGTGAAGGACACGTCAAATGAACCAAATGCAAATGCCCTGGCGTTAGTAGTGACGTGACAAGCATGTGTCACATTGTCACTGTCACACTTCGTTTGAATTGCTAGTCGACGACAATTTAAAGAGTTCTACATGTAGGATAGGTCTGACGCTCACTGCACCATGAAGAGGTGCGTGTGCTCGTAATCCTGGCCAACTTCCCTCTCCGCATAACCGAATCGCCGCGTACATCCTGGAAGACTTTGGATTGAACGGGCACTGTCTATAAGGTTGCGTTGGATTGGGAACAAGAAAATACTACATTCATTTATACGATAAGCGTGTTTGGTCGTGTTTACTATGCAAGAGGTAGTTGGCTCAGCCAATCCCTCAACTCATTCAGCCCATCGTCGTTCAACTCATCCTTGGCCTCTCCAATTTGGACCCAGGTCGAGACAAAGTCGACGTCTCCTCCTTCCCATTCACCAAACTTAAACGCGCCACCTGCCCCACCACTGCATTCCAGGCCACCCATTTCAGTTCCTTCGTCTTCCGCTCCAAGACTCTCCACCCCGACACCCCCCGACTGCGAAGCCCTCCTTTTCTCAAGTTCGCGCTCCAGAATAGTGCGAACTCGGGTAATAGCCACTTCGCTAGCTGAATTGGACGAAGCACCGACTTTGAGAAGATCTGTCTTGTGTGCGAGAATGAGGACCGCTGGCGTAGAGTATGACGGCGGGAGTGATGTGATTGCATGCAAAACATGGTGCAAGTGTCTAGTAGCGGTAGTCAGGAACATGTCAGTCCCTGGCTATTAAATCATTAAAGAAGCCACGTACTCGGCAACGCCTGAACCATTGCGTGAAATCGTGCTGCAGTCGACTACGAATGCGATAGCTTTGGCATCTTTGAGATGCTCCCGAAACTGGTCCCTGATCCGTGCGTGTCCAGGTACATCGATCACTCGCAATGTCTTGGTGGGTGACAGCGTCATTTGGGCCGAATTTGTCTGCAACGACGTATGCGACGGTAGTGTTTGATTGTATGCCAGCTGATCTTTTCCACCGTCAGGAATGTACAATTTTTAGGAGACACACGGTGAACTGACATTCGATAATATGGCAGTTTTGCCGGAGTCGGGAGGTCCGACTAACAGGAGTGCACTGCCTCTGGATTTCGATTTTCCCCGAGTAAATGATATGACTAGGTTCAAGTCAGCCTCGCGGGGAATCAGATGTGCTCGATGAAACGGACCAACGAAGAGGAACAAGGCGATTGCGAGAGAAAGTAATCCAAAGTTAACAGCGGAAAGACTACCAACGAGCGGCGAAACCTCAGGCGTGGCTGCAACCGCAGTCTCATCTGCAGAGGAGTGGTCAGCCATATGTAAGACAAAATACTCAGCAGTCTGGACGTGATGTTTTTGCACTAAAGCCAATTGGCGGAATTGTTTGGTTTTGTTACCAACTCAAGACGTTGGTATAGTATAAACAAGGAAAAACAGGGGACATCGGGTCACTTTGCGATACCATTTCGATGGAGAAGAAAAGAAAAGTATTCGGACGGCGGGCAATCTAACAAATATCTAACCAAATTCACCACCCAGACCCTCTGACAAAGTGGGAATAAATGCCCTCGATGGAAGGACCCAATGACCGCAAGAAATGCCCAATGGGAGCAGCAAATCCATTGGAGCCGCCAGAAGGGCTACTATCGATGGGCTGTGTGACATTTTCGTCAACCTTAGTTACCGTAGGTACCGTCTTGGACCTTTGTTTCACCACAGGCTGCCGGTGGTTCCTCCCCCGAGGGGTGGAACGTGATACCTGCCGCTTTGCGTTTCGTCAACAAATAGATGTACAGGATATACTGGAAGCTTACGCAGGTGGCTGACTCCATTGATATTTCTCGGAGAGATTCCCCGGTCTTTTCCTATTAGCCAGATCAACCAGATCCTTCTCTGCAATCCGATAGGAAACACACCGAACGCGCGAAACGGATCCAAATAGGAACAGGAGACTGTACCTTGCACTGACTGGGCCATTTTGTCGTATCCCAGGGATGGCGACGAGAATACCTCTGACGTCTCCCATATAGATATAACTCGAGATAGGCCAGCACAGGCCACAAGTACGGATATCTCTTGGCAATCGTGGGATCGCATTTCTTCACCTTGCGCGTGAATCACGATGGTGAGCAATTGGGAGTGAGGGTTAATCACCAACCTCGTCCAGAAATTGCCGGAAGGAAACGGGTTTCTGCTCCTCAACCAAGACATGACCAGTGTGATCCAGATACTTCATCGTGCTAGACTTTACGATTCCCTACAACCGGAATATATGCACTTTGCGTTTACGGCTGTGAAATTAGGAACGTACTGTAAAGGCACGAAAGTCTCTGGAGGACATCTGGGTCTCGCGAAAGAGGCTGCGAACATCGCAAATGAGGTTGTCGGGCATGGACACAATACAAGAGCCTTTGATGGTCGTCATAGTTAATGTCTGGGGAAGAATCATCAAAATCAGGACCACCCCTTTTATCTGCCGGTAAATGTGTCCACCGCAGAGGATTCGTGTCTGGGTTCAAGGGCTGAGGATCATTTGAGGAAACACCCTTGTACACCCTTGTCAATCCGGAAGGCACGAGTTCAATCGATACGACACACGAAACAAAATACGTGTACAGATAAAAGCATCTATGGTTCAGCAGAATCGATCACTATGAACGGATTAAACTAATAGTTCATTTGACAAAAGGAGAACATACCTCTTAAGCTTGGATCTACGATCCAACAGCGCCTCGGCCAGGCGACCTTCCTTCTGAGCACGTTTTAACTGCGTAACAATGTTATCTGCGAGTGGTACATAAATATATCAAGGCCTACCTCTTTCTTGTCGTCTTTCGACGTGACGGACCGTCCTGCGCCCCATGCCTGGTGCAGACGGCTAGGACGCAACAACGTTTGATATTTCTTGGGTAAATCACCGAAAAAAGAAAGACTCACTTGACACTCCCCTCATCGATGACGGTCATCTCCGACCCGGCTTCTCGTTTCTTCTTCTCCTCGTGGACTTCTCTCTTGTACTTGCTCTGAATTTTTATCCAAAAGCGCTCTTTGAAGCCAACTTCCTCGGAATCTCCCCGTAATTGTAAAGCACCACCAGCAACCTCGTCCACGCTGAGATAGTTTTCGTATACATTCATGAATGCCACCATGCCGTCGGGCAAAACCACCGGGGTCCATTCTTCTTCTGGTCCTCGAGCTTCCCTATTTGCCGAGACGATCCCATGCTTGTCACAGGATAAAAACTTCCCCTCCCCAGTGCCCGTTCGAAGATTGATCGTAGGGGAGCCCGCGACACGCGTCGTAACCCATACTTGTGCGACCTCGGTCGGCTCGCGACCGAGCAATGAGGTCGACTCGGAAGTGCCTTCTTTGTCAAGGGGGTGCAAGATAATCTTGTTTCGCGTTGAGTCGAAATTTACGGAGATAGGAGAAGGATCTGAGGGGTGTATTATGAATGTAGGACCGCGTATTTCTGCTGGAGATTCCGGCATGACCCAGGTGTCAGGGGCCTCCTCCTCCTCGATGCGTCTCTGTTTGCTAGAGCTGACCCCATCGTCGTCTCTCTTCCGTTTCTTCTTTGTCTTCTCCCCTTTAAACTTCAATTTGGATGGGCGTACCTTGTCGGCAGACATGTCTGATACTAATACAGTATGGGTTCCGTCTTATTACTGGCAGGGTTGCAGGACTCGGCAAACTCCGAGGTACAAACGTTGAACCAAACAAACTCGTTCCACACTACTTACGAGCCCGCTGACACCGTCCCCGACGTCCTCAAGATCAAGATGAAGTATAACCCTGGTCAGTCCAGTCCTAGTCTATGTTGTGATCGCCTTTATCCACTTTCTGTACGAAAATGCTGTTTCTTGTGGGACGATACGCTGGATGGAAAGGTTATGGCTCAGATGGATCGACGGCTTACTTCCATAGAGACGATACAGCGAGTTACTCATCGTAATCATTTACAGACGTATCCTCCTCGCGGCGCAAGGCCCGCAAGGCGCACTTCAGTGCCCCTTCGTCTGTCCGCCGCAAAATCATGTCTTCACCTCTCTCGAAGGAACTACGGGGAAAGCACAACGTGCGTGGACATCCGAGGCAGCCCCCGTTTTCCTCAATCTCACCGCGCTTTATTACATTTAGACGCGGTCACTGCCTATCCGTAAGGACGACGAAGTCAGAATTGTGCGCGGGAAGTACAAGGGTCGGGAAGGAAAGGTCACTCAGGTGTACCGCAAGAAATGGGTCATTCACGTCGACCGTGTACAACGCGACAAATCGAATGGCGCATCGGTACCTATCGGTATCCACCCCTCCAAGGTTGTCATCATGAACATCAAGCTCGATAAAGACAGGTATGTCGACCTGAGATTGACTTCTTTCAACTTCGTTATCTGAACTTCCTTACAGACGAGCAATCTTGGACCGCAAGGACAGAAAGAGTAACGAAAAATCCGATGATGTGGAGATGGTTGACGTATGTCATCACCTTTCATGCAATTGCGTGCTTGACTTACCTTCAACAAGTAACTTGCCAGCCGCTCCTCCGTCTTACCTTCCCTACTGCAGTTTATAAAACTACCATGTATCTACGCGACACTCCGCACATGATATGCACCATGACCAGCCGATGTCAAGCGAGAGCCCTGAAGCGCTTGAGTGAAAACAAGCAGGGATTTGGCATTATATGGTACAGTAATCACTCGATTCGTGACATTCAAAGTATGATGGTATAAGAATGCATGGCCAAGCGCTGTTCGAATGGGTCAGAAAATCACGTCCTCATCCTTGGTGCTCAGCATGTCTACAGTGGTCTCTTCCACCTCTGGTTCCGCCACTGCAATTTCCTCAACCGCGCCCTCTTCAACTGTGACCTCTTCAACCACCTCTTCGATAAGGCTGCCCTCAACTGCAACACTTTCCGCCACTGTCTCTGCTACCGTGTTCTCAGGTTGGGTCTCAGCGGTCTTAGTCGACTTCACGGGTTTCTTTTCCGCGTCTGTTCTAGCTTGTTTTTCAGCAGCAGCAATTGCAGCCACCCTCTTCTTCTTTCCCTGTACCTTCTTCAATCTATTGACCAGTGAGCCATCTGTGTCCGTCAGACGGGCTATAAACCAAAGACTCGCCTGAAGAACTCCTCGCGATCCATCTCATCCAGTTCACTTAAGATATACTTGATCGTGTTATCGAGTCTCGGAATGATGACGTGCTCGATAGCGTTCACGCGGCGGTTCGTGGCTCGAATGACTTCGTCGAGGATCATAAATGCTGTCTGGAGCGATGCAAGCTCCACAAGCGTCTCGAGCGCCTTGGCATAAACTTCCTTTGCCCGTAGCACCTGTTGCCCTCCACGTCCGAGACCCGTGAGGTTAAAATCTGAAAAACAGGGAAAGCTGAATCAACTTCAAATCCAGCAGCCAGCACCGAGTGAAGGAAGGAACACACCTGAGCCAGGAACACGATCCGCCTCGAATGCTGGCAAAAGCACACCTGAAACGTTCTCTTGCGTCGCTTTGACGCGGAACGTCGCTAGCTTTGCTTGCTCCTGGACGAGGTAGGCGATGTCGCCCGTCGCATACGTGACTTCTGCCATCGAGAACGACGCAAGCTGCATCACTCGTCCCATCTTTCGTTTTGCCTGCAAGGGTTTCGTTCGGGTCAGTCGCGGAGGGTGAGTGGGTGTATATTGCGCTCGGCGCACCTCGTCCACTTTCTTCAGGATCGCTCTGAATCGCGTGGTGAGGGCATCACGTTTCTTCGCGAGCAAGGAGTGCCCCGTCTCAGCACTTTTGAGACGGAGCTTCATATTCGTTAATGCCATCCGTGTAGCGAAGATATTCTCGCGAGGCCCTGAACCGGACATTCTTGCTGAACGTGCCCTGGATGCACCTAGGAGATGACAGTGGTAGGAGGGAGGACACCCAAATCAATACTGTATTCCGAGGCTGAAAGCTGTGTTGGAACGTAAAATCGAAAAGCTGCTGTCGCCGGGGTAGCTCAGCTGGGAGAGCAACAGACTGAAGTTCTGGAGGTCCCGTGTTCAATCCACGGTCCTGGCATTTCTTTTTTGTTTCTCTATGAGGCGTGTTTGTATTGTTTCGCATCACCACTCATGCCTAGATCTTACGCATCTCGATAAGTAGTTACAGAGTGAGCATCATGGATAGTGCTCTCAGTTCTCATTATCTAGTTTGTACATAGTCATCGATCTTCAGCAGTAGACAAACCGTTTCCGTCGCCAACTCAATCGCGCTGGTGGACACAAGCAAAGGTTGCACAACATCTTCTTCTAGAATGTTGGAGATCAAGCCCTGATACGATCATCAGTAATGATTCTTCATCAAGACTAAATATTGACCCACCGTCCGAACGTTGATACCTGCATTGCGGTCTCCGAGAGCATGTCGATTGCGCAACTCGGTGACAATCGCAATGGGATTTAGACCTGCGTTTTCTGCGAGGGTGGTGGGGATGACTTCCAATGCGTCTGCGTATACCTGGAAGCAGTACGCTTCCATGCTCTTCAACGACTGGGCGTACTGGGAAAGGAGGCGGGAGACGTGGATTTCAGGTGAGCCACCACCACAAATGAGTGCTCTGAGACGAAGACTTCAATATATGCCATGTTGATCAGGAACTGGGTGGTCATACCGCTTCTTTACAATGCAACGTACGACACAAAGGGCATCATGCAGACTACGCTCGCACTCCTCGACGACGAGATTGTTGGAGCCCATTGCGAGAATGCTGACCGTGCGACCCCTGTTCTTGACACCAGTAATTTTGACGACCTTCGCCCCAGCTTGTGACGTCTCCTCGACTAAATCAGCATGGCCGAGCTTGTCCTCTGTGAACGCTTCGATATCTGCGATTGGCTTGCATCCCAGACTCTTCGAGAGGAAGTCGATCTCATCACGCTCGACGTCTTTGACAGCCAGAATGTTAAGGCGCTTGAGGAAGCTGAGAGAGGTATCATCAACGGCGTCTCGTAAGATGGACTTTTGGATGAGGAGAACATTGCAATTTGCTTTTTTGATCTTCTTGCAGATGTTGAGCAGATATTGGCGGCCTTCTTTGATAACCTTATCCATCTGGCGATAGTCGTTAATGACGACGGTGTTATCCATCTAGGTTTTGCGTACAATGAGTAGTATAGACCTGGATGTGCGGGAGACTTACATCGGGTTTTGGTGCACTAAGTTGGAATTGAATTATAGCAATCTTAGCTTTTTCCACGCGGGTTGGACCACCAGCGGAGACGATGACATTTTGGTTCAAGACAACACCATCCACAAGCTCGGTGTCTTCGATCGTACCACCGACTTTCTTCACTACCCTGATGTCTCTAAGGTCCACACTTGAAGATTGGGTTGTCACAAGACGAGTGACAGCGGCAACAGCGATAGGCGCAAGAGTCGAAGAGTATTGAGAAACGATCTTTACGAGAACGATAAGATCTTCGACGTATCATTAAGAGGCGACACAGACCTTGGAATTTAACGACGTGCTGGCTGCGCGAAGTAAGTTGGCCTTATCGTTTAAGTCGACTGGAATTGATACTTCAGTCAAATACTCCACGGCTTTCACAGATGCCTTGAGAAAAGATTCCGCGACGATCGTCGGGTGGATTCCCTTTAGGAGCATCTTTTCTGCTGCGCCGAGAAGGCTACCTGCCAGGACAACAACCGAGGTTGTGCCGTCGCCTGCCTCTACATCTTGAGCAGCAGACAAGTCAACAAGCTAAAAGAACAATAAATCATTGCTTTGAAGTATTGGAAGCAAGGTTACCATTTTAGCAGCGGGGTGTAGTGCTTGAATACTCCGCAGGATTGTCGCACCGTCGTTCGTGATAATCACCTCGCCTTTGGCAGTTTGGATCTACGATTTAAATCAACATCTGTGGAACATCTTGGTGAGAGATCGGCAAGTCGATACCATCTTGTCCATTCCTCTTGGCCCGAGTGATGTACGAACAGCATCACTGATGGCTACGCAGAATCGTAAGCCAGTAAGAACGGGCTGACACCAAAAGCAAACCTTTTGCAGCCACCAAATTGGACATGCGAAGTTCCATGGGCTTGCCCTATGGACGCGTTCCATGAGGCTCGAGAATGAGTTGCGAGCGTCATGCAGCTCACCTTGTCGTTGAAGGCGGCATTAGAGCCAGACCGTGGGGCTGGTGCGGCAGCCGCTGTTGCAGCTTTTGTGGCCATTATGCTGGACTAGAAAGGGATCAAACGTGACGGATGGGCTATCGATGACTTGGAGGAAACTTGTAATCGACGCGTTTCTCCATCCTTCTCGATTTGGACGCTGGCACGGCCTTTGCCGTAAAAGGAGCATTGCGTACGCTCAGCGCAAACAGCGCAGGCTAGTCCTCTTGTTCTCTAACCACATTCTTCCATGGATTTTGTGGGTGTTACCTTCTGGAATGTGCCATTTCACTGACTGATGATGTAGTTTGGCAATCCCAATGGTCTCGGTGGCCCGGCAGGGTTGTTTGCCCAGCTTGCTCAGTACGTCTTCCTTAATTGTTCATGTAATGAGATCTCTCATCTTGGATCATCGTAGGGGATTTGGCGGTCCGCTTGGCCCTCGAATTGGCCGTCCCCCAGCCAGGTCATACGATGAGTATCTAAAGGCTTACAGCGTAGCCATGCTCCCCGGTAGGGAGCGAGAGAATTTGTCCTATGGTGGAAAGAGTATGTTTGCTGGATCGCGTCTATCCACTTGACGCTCATTTCCTTCGGTAACCAGTTGTCATGCCACCGTCTGCATTGGCTCATCTCACAAATCTTGACCTCGAATCACCGTGGATGTTCCAGCTTCGTAATCCTTCAAATCCGGCAGCGTCCACACACGCGGGTGTCTTGGAATTCATTGCGGAGGAGGGCATCGTACATCTTCCATACTGGATGATGAAGACTCTCCGGCTCGAGGAAGGCGATCCCATCCGAATTACCGGTACAGAACTCCCGAAGGGCAAGTTCGTGAAACTACAACCTCAAACCGTCCACTTCCTCGAGATTTCTGATCCCAAAGCGGTGTATGTACAGTTTCAGCCCATAGTTTACCTGCTCAAAACTAATGTGCGCAGTCTAGAACAAGCACTCCGTAACTTCTCCGCTCTTACGCAAGGAGATATCATTGAGATATATTATAACTCGATGATATTCGGCTTTCTTGTGATGGAAACGACGCCAGGGGAGGGAGGCATATGTGTTCTTGACACCGATCTTGAAGTTGATTTCGCCCCCCCCGTTGGCTATGTAGAACCCGAACGACCCAAAGCGCCACCCCCCGCCACAATGGCATCAAAACTCAAGATTGACCTCAACTCATCATCACCGGGATCGTCTCGGCCGTCGTCATCGCTTGCAGGTGGATTTGTCGCGGGTGGAAATCCCATTGTGAGCATGGGCGGTGACCACTGGGAAAGTTTCAAGGGAAAGGGCGAGACTCTAGCAGGGCGGAAGACCCGAGGAAAGGGAATCAGTTACCGTGGCGTGGAAGACGTTGCCGATGGCAGCAAAATAATGCGCACAGTGTTTGTCCAGTCTGTTTTCGGTGTGCTATAACCCGCTGACATGTTTATTTTTCTTTCAGCAAGCAGAAAATCGTCACGAGCGAAATGTTGGAATCTGAAGTCAAGGAACCAGCGGCGTTGAATCTCCCATTCGGAAAACTATTCTTCGGTTTCAACGTTGTTCCATACACGCCTCCCGAACCCAAGCCACCAATATCTCCTGGCCCTTCGAGCCCTCCAGTGCGTACCATGTTTCAGCATGTTCGCGCTCACTTACGCCAGATTGAATTCCCAGCCAACGTTTACCGGTTCCGGGAACACTCTCAATGGTCGACCAGTTCAAGCTACATCAGCGAAAGGGAAAGAGAAAGCAACCTCTGCATCGCAATCGCAGGCTAGTCAGAAATCATGGGGTACCGGGCAAGCTCTTGGTTCTCGGACGCCAGCACCGCCACACGTCCCTGCAAGCTTCCGAGGTCGTTCACTTGGAGCTGCTGGCACCACCGCGTCCCTGCCGACTAGATCACAGCCCGAACGACGGAGTCCAACCCCAGATTGGGGTGTAGATGACGATGATATTATCGAGATCGATAGTGACTGAGCATTGTAGAGGATGGATGGGACGGGTGTACGATGTTGTTCATAGCAGGGATGATGTTAAGGTTGTGCAACAAAAACGAACTGGTACAAGTATCTAGATTCTTGGTGCTGGACGTCGGTTAACCTGGTCAAATGGCCTAGAGCATTACCACACCAACACCTCTTCCAGCCTCCGCATCACGGAGCGCTGTGGCGCCTGCCATCGTTGCCGTTCTCCAGTTGTATAGGTAGAAATTGAGCAAACCGTCCCCCGCACCAAACTCAAATCCGTATGAGACCAAACAGCAAAAGTAAAATATGTTTACCATAGCTTACCTTGAGATCCTCCAGGAAGCTCATGTTGTCCATCAAACTGACTGCATTGAACACGTCAAACTTTGCTTGGCTGGCGATGATCAATGCATCTCCCATCAGCTGACCGAGCCGCTTCTTCAGTTTTACTTGGGTGTCTTCTCCATGTGCGAATGCGACGTCACTTGCATAGTAGAATAGGTAACATGCCTCGACGGCATCGTGCTTGGGGCTATTGATCACTGTCGATGGAAGGGAGTAGAACGAGAAGAAGTCGGTCACATGGTGTGTTTCAGGATCCTGCCCCACACATTCGAATACAAAATTGAGGCATGGAAATCAGAGTTGTGACGCGCAGCACCACTCACCTCGACAACGTATGTCCACACAACCTGCTTCGACCGTCTGTTGTCTTCCGAGGGTTGGTCCAGTTCTCCCTTCCCACTGAGGAACTGATGTTGCACTTCATCGATGGTCATGAGAGGGACCATGTCGAAGCGCTGCATATATCGCGCGAATAGTTCTGCCACTTCGGGGACATCCCTCTCTTCTATCTCACGTAGACCAGGTAAAGTGGTCTTGGGATCTACCTTGTAAATACGGATCATACGCGCGAGAGTCATGCTTCGTGGGACGTAAGCGAACTTTACATCGATGAGCTTCGGTACGTTGATCAAACGGTGATAATACCTGCATGGACGTGAGATAGCGGTACTTGATACGAAAAACGAGACGCACTGGCAAGTTGCGACCGGGGTTGGAAGGAGAAGTCCAACAGTGTAGATCGCCTGAGCAATCCCACAGAGATTGACTTGTCGTGTGACCTCTTTGATGAGTACAGGTGTGAGACGCTTCGAGCGCAATTTTTTGTGGACACATAGGTAGTTAATTTCGCTCGCGCGAAAGACACTGCATGGGATTAAAACTCAAGGTAGCCAGGAGTGCACGAGAAAGCTTACTTTTGACGCACGCGAAGGGTTATCGGAACACCAGAGATAAAGGCAACGAGTTTCTTATTCGAAGAGACTCTAACCCCAATGTGCCATTCTTTATAATAACCCGGTGGTTTGAGGGCCCTGAAATGGCGTTATTTCTTCGTTTCTACCGTGATAAAACAGAAAGCGTACCATTCAAGAAATTCGGCGCTGTACTTGAAGCGGAAGGCAGCCTCGTCATCCTCGACATAGTTCAGTGACAGCAGATCATAAACCTCTTTGATCTGGAGAGTGGGTGAGCGGGGAAATTTAGTCGGATCTATATAGCACGATACCTGCTTGGGGTCATTAAGATCCAGAGTAGACCACTCGAAGTCTTTTGGTAATGGATATGGTTCTTGGCGAACCTCCTCTACCGCCTTGGTGGGCTCGATATACCCATCTTCAGCGGGTGGTTCATCGCCTGCGTGATAATGACCGTTTCAACAAGCCCTTGGATGATGGCGATTTAGCTTACCCAGCTGAGGGACAGGTTGCGTCGCCCAGAACTTGGAAAAGATAATTACGCGCAATGAAGATGACTTGTGAGCAAGTACACTACCTTGTGCTCTCCGAGAGTGTTCTTTCCGCGTCCCATAATACTCGTCTTCCCCTTGAGCGCGTCCATAAGCTTTAAGTGATTCAGTGCTTGCCTGACAGCGTCAACGTCCGGTGAAGCTATCGCGGAGCCTGTCTCAGCCTTGACGACGTCATCCACATCAGAGTGCGGTATGTCATTTCCACGCAACGAGTCCAAGATTCTGGTAGCTCTGGATTTCTTCTTCTTCTTGCGTTTGGATGACGACGCTTGTGGCGCTTCCGGAGAGTTGTCCTTATGCCCTGTGTGTTCTGGCTCTGATCCGGAAGAGTGGTCTTCCCGATCGCTTTCGTGTGTCGTATCTATGATTTCTTGTATGGGATTTGTATGAGACATCCTGCAAGGAATGATACGGCGCTAAGATCGCACCACTCAGTGACTGTACTCATGTGATCTATAATATGACACAGCCACAATTAATGGTATTCGACAGCCCTCCGTCTCTTCTTGACTCTCTCAGCGAGGCTGGTATCTTCATTTGGACTGTTAACATCACCCTGCGACGTTGGGTCTATAACCACTGGAAGCTCATCCGTGTCAAACGGTACAGTCTTCCTCATCCGTTTACTGCTCGAGGGCCGGCCGGCAGGGGTAGAATTTGGGATAGTTTCTATCGAGGTAGAAGGAGATGCTGGCATTCCGTAGGAGGAGAAGACCTTTAAATCAGCAGTGAAAAGAACCTGCTTTTCTTATGAGCTCGAGATTCTGCATGTAGTGCTAACCACGCACGGAATGTGCCCAACCAGCATATTCGCCCCATGTGTCAGCCAGTTTTCTGTTAATCTCGTTGTAGAGGGTTGGGGTCATGGAAACCTTCTTCGAACTCCCAAGAGGACGGAACCCGTAATGTTTCGTTGCGATTTGATGAACATGGGTGTCCACTGGGATAACTTCTCTCTATACCATCAAGATCAGTATCGATTCTGGGAGTCAGAAATCCGAGGCTACCTTGTCTAAGCTCATGAGCAAAATGCAGTCAGCGACTTTGCGACCCACACCAACAAACCTAAGCAACTCTTCTCTCGCTTTCGGGGTATCCAAGTCCCTCAAGGTCGTGAGCCACCTCTCTGCAGCTTCATTGACGCAGTGTACACCTGAACCCATCACAGTAGCGCCACGTTCGTCCACCAGCATTTTTGCCGTTCGCTGAATGAAATCTGCACGATATCCAAAGCCAAGCGATCGCAGTTTCGTTGCAACCTCAGGGGCAGCAAGAGTGCTCGGGGGTGGGAAGGGATGATAATTCGCTGTATTGCCCGAGTCTGTAATTGGAGGTTCGAGGGACAGGAGGGGCGGCGAGTAGTGCTTGCAAAGGGCATGAACCATCTTTGTTATACGTGCAATGTTGTTATTCGAAGAGCAGATGAATCTACGTGCGATCGTGTCGAACCTCTAGACCAGTACTTTCTGTTCACTCACGAGACGAGGTTCTCCCAAGGATCCTGTCGCAACATGCGGATGCCAGGGAAGCGTGGTCGGACGTTGCGAAAGACGGGATCTCGTTCACTCCATTTGTCATATAGCTTGACAAGGTCGACGTCCAACTGGAAGTAGTCTTTGAGCCAAACCAATGTTTCCTCCTCGCGGGTGTCTACTTGCGCTGGTTCGAGATATCCGTCGGCAAAGATGGAGCGATAAAAGAGCGCCTCGGAAGACTGTCTCAAGCAGACAACACGATCTCGTAGACAAAACCGGTATTCATATGCATGAGGTGTGGAGGGATCACGAACAGGCGAGATTGGATAACTCGTCCACCGGAACGATTGCCCACACTTTAAGACGGCAGACAAGGAAAGCTGGACAAATGGCAGAGGAAGACACCGGAACCCTTTTGGAGTGGAGATGGCAGTCATAGTGGTGGTCAAGTTGTATTTTCGGGTGTTTATACACGACTGGTCAAAGCGAATCTTGTAAGTTGTGAACGGCTTGCACGACTACAACCACGAACTACAACCACGAACTCGATGGCGACGTTTGCTTCTCCACCACCTCGGAGGACCCATAGATATGCGACACCGCGACCGTCGTCCGGGACACCACCTCGACCGCGCAGGCTCGTCGGTGCCCACCGCGCCGCGCCTGCCGCTAGCCCTCCACACTCAGTAGCAGAATCAGGGATGGAGGTCGATGAAGCATCAATACCTGGAGCATATGCCCAGGCAGAGAAGGCATCGAGCCCAAAAGACACCATATTCGCAAAAACGGAGGAGCTGATAGTCGGCTTGTATGGCACATTGCCAGTGGAAGTCAAACAAGCTCTCCGATCCACAGGTGCGCGTCGTCACGAGCTGACCAGTTACTCAATCACCATATTAAATGTACATAGATTTTCTGGTGGAATCGTATACGGGATGCGTAGACGTGACCTCGGGGTACACGCTCGTCGCGTCTGCAAAGACGTGCTTCCTCTGGTCGCATGCTACTCTCAAACCAACCTCTCCAAGCCCAACATGCTACATCCTTCCGTGTCCTCTTCCTTCTCCCAGTCATACAAATGTTACATCTCCATCTCTTGCACCACATCACGCCATTGTCCCTTCCCGTTCGCGTTCCATTGAACCAGGTCTTATCCTTGTCTCCCCCACCGGGGCGACGCGTTTTTGGCCCTCAATCTCATCTGGACTTTCAGGAGGAGGCGCATCCGAGGCGGTGGATCTCCCTCTCGAGGCTACCGGAGAGGAATACGTCTCGTGTCTTGTTCGAACCGATCTAGGGGGTCTCAGCGGGGGATCAGGAGGGGGATACGCATACCTAGCTGCCACATCTACGGGCAGGATATTTCGTTTGGGAATCACATCTCAAGGTGGAAAACACGCCCTTACAGTGCGGCTTTTTGCCCCTCCGACGCAATCTTCTTCCCTCTCTCTCTCGCGCCTCCTGGGGTGGTCAGCGCCGTCCCCTGCAGTACGCCCGGATCCGGGTAATGTAGTTGCACTCGTATCAGCTGGGAACGATGTGTTTGTTTTGGTCGAGACCAGGATCCAAAAATGGGCAATGGGAACGGAAGAGCTGAAAGGCGAGGCAGATGTGGCGGAGGTCGTGCGAGAGGCAATTGGCGGAGGCGTTGGAATAGAGGATCTTGAGGGTGTTGATCTCGCTGTCGAGAGGTAAGCAAATTCATGAGAGCAATCTGATTCTTGTTGATCATAAGATGTCAAGTCCAAATACGCTTGTGCTCTTGGTTTCCTATGCTTCTGCAGGGGCCGAAGAGGACCCCGGTGCAATGATTGTTGACCACTTCAGCTTTGGAACTCGTAGGGTGTATGTCATCCTCCGCCTGGTGGCGCATGGTGACTCGTGGGGTGTGGATGGCGTCACTGTAGTGCCTTACGTTTCTGTGAGTGTTTCTTGCGCAATCAGATTCTGGTCAATATTCATTCATTTTCCCTATTCTGATGGCACACGTTAACTTGGATTCCAACATGCTCCCAGAACGCTTCTTCTCCGCCTGCGCATCCACGATTGACACTCCTTTCTGGGGGAGCGGTCACTGCGGTGTTATTTGGCGAAGTCGTGATTTTCTCTGCTCGAGGTACGCGCTGGTTCCTCTCCCGTTTGTTGATCAGGTATCTTATTGCGCACCCGTTCCAGATACTCCTTACCACGACCGTCTTGTTCTCAAGTCATCGAGTGACCGATTCCTTGGGCTTTCCGCACTTCCCCCGGTCATCACTCTTGACCATGCAGATCCGAACAGCAGCATGGACACTGATGGTGGAGACGGGGTGAATGAAGCTGAGGTCCTGATAGTAACAGGCGACTCAATGCTAAGAGTCTCATTGGACGTAGAAAAAGTGCAAGGATTTAAGCCCGAGTGAGTGATGCCTTTCTTGTTTTTACGCCGTAGTTTCTCGTGTGTACTGATATGTTGTGGAACAGGTCCCTCCCCGATCTGCTCAGAGCTACCTTGAAACAAGCCATTTTATACTCCCCTATCCCTGCCAATCCTTTACAATTTATTCTCCCACCTTCGCCGGTACTCGACGGAGAAGCGCTCATGCGCGCTGCGGAAGGTATCAGCACGGCAGTAGTAGCTAGTGGTAAGCGGTAGCCTTATTCTGCCTCCGGGTTTCGCCCCCCTGTTTTACTTCTCCGCATTGGCTGTTTGGTGTTGACCAGTCCTCCCCCCGTTGTTTCAGATACTGAAATCGTCCGGCCGAACCATGATCTTACATACCAACTGACGGCGCGGAAAGAGCGGTTGAGCTGGCTCATCAGGTTTATCAACGATAATGGCGCTTTGGGAAAGGTTAGTGTGACATCGTTCGGTTTCTTGATCACCCTGCTATCGTTCAAAATAAACGCCTTCATCATTCCGGCAATGGAAATCCATTTCATTGGAGAATGCTCGTATTGATTCATACGATCCCTCTAGATGTCTCAAAGAAGTCGTCAACGCCTGGCGACCGACGCTGAGAAGCTCTACGCATGCCACCAGCTTTGGGTCAGACTAAATGAACACATCGAGTGAGTCTACTTGTTGAGCTTTCCCCGACATGACTTTGTTTCTGAGACCGACATTACCCAGCGCTGGTGCAGTCCATTCCCTTATTACAGATACCATCCACGCATTCGCTGCCATCCATACCTCGTCCACCTCGACCCCTTTGTCTTATCCGACATCCCCGCCGATGCCTGAGTCAAACCCCACCCAAGATATCACACGAGACTTCTTCAAGTATCGTGTGTCTGATGTGGGGAAATTATTGGTGTTCATGGTGGACTACTTGGGTCAGCTAGAAGGGAGTGGGTACGGGAGCACTGGAGCACTAAAAGAGCTCGGTGGTGCTGTTGTGGTCAGCCGTTTTCGTCTCTTCCGACTATCAGAACCGCGCTTCTAACTGGTCCCACTTTGTTCGTAGGCAACGCTTCAAGCTGCACTTTCTTACCGCGCATATAACCTTGGCGTATATGGTGTCGAACTTCCAATGATCAAACCATGGTCAAGTAGACCCGCTATCATTGATGCAATACTGAAGCTCGTTGATTCCGTGACGAAAGTGGTTACGGTTAATGGGGGTAACAATACTGCAAAGGACGTGGTGGATATGCTACCTGAATTGGCTACACTGTTGTTTGCATGTGTGCAGGAACGGTTAGATTGGCTCGCAAGGCAAGTATTCCTCGTTATTCTTACATAATTTTGTTAACGTGCACTGTGTTGACCCTCAGTCCAATGGCAGCAGATGATCCAAACTCGCAGAGGGACAGAAAGGAGCTAGAAGATAAGTTTGCACAGCTTAGACCCGAGGTCCTTGAGACGTTGCGTACGTTACTTTCGGATACTGTTCTTCCTCGAGCTTCTCTTGATGGAACATTCTCTTTAGGCGTAACTTCGCATCTACAACAAGCCCTTGCCCTCGCAACCACCTACACTGATTTCCCCTCCCTTGCTTCGCTCCTCCTCCGCGCGACACCATACCCCCCTGCCTCAAATCCTCGGGCGCCCCTCATCAAAAACTACCTTGCTAGATACGGCGACGAGTTTGGCAGCGAAGTCGTGCGATGGTGTATCCAACAGGGCGAGGCTCGCGTCGTCTTTGCAGAAGAAAGTGTATGGGGTCCCATCATGGACAAGCTCTTCGTAAAGGACAAGAAAGGCAAGGGGAGGGAGGGTGAAGAGCGGGTAGTAAGGTCAGAGTACAATGCCATCGCCTGGGTCAACGACATGGGGAGGGACAGGTTTGGAGACGCGAGTGGGAGACTGTTGAGAGAGGCAACGGTAGCGAGCGACCTTGGAGTGAAACACGTATGTGTTTCGGTCGTTCTGGTTTACATGTGTCCTCATGGTTGCGCTGACTTGCTTTTATTGGATGATGTTAGTTCATGCTCTCCCTCGGAAAGCTCTCCCAGCTTGCAAACTTGCAAGAGGGTGGGACGTTGGATGAAACGCTGCTCGATGGTGCGTAGCTGGCCTACTTTTAGTACATTGTTCTCCGAAATAATCTGACACCGTTCGTGGTAGCGTTTCACGATGATCTGGACTTTGTTGCCGTGCAGGAAAAGCTGCTCGCGGATTTCCAAGGCATTGTGAGCGGTATGCGTGGAAAACAAAAGAACAGTCTGGATGCGCAGGTGGATGCTGTTCTGTCTGCGAAAACAAAGAAGCTCAAGGAAAGCGAGCGGAGGGGCCTTATCATGGTACGTATTTACACCTGATGTGACTTGTAGTACTCACCCGAGTCATGGACACGGACAGGTGCTCAAAAACCATGTGAGGGATGTCTTGCAGGGGAGGGTGTTGAACGTTGAAGGCGTGGTGGATGTGCTGACGCTCAAAGATAATACGGACAGCATAGACGACTATGCAACCGCGTTGCACCTCCTTGCGAACGCCGAAGTATATTCTTCTGTGTTCTACCTGTTACCGGGATGCTAAATCCTATTCAGGGCACCCCGGATGTTCGACGACTATCGTCGTTCAGAAGAGCTTGGTGTCGGGTGTACTACCACGACGAGTAGGTCGGCATACTTCTGATCCGGATGTATTCATAACCCTACTTCACAGTTGGGATGTCATTCGCCAAACAGCCAACGTTACCGACGCTCAACTAAAAGCCCGCTTCTGCGCGACAGCGTTGTACCACACTTTTATTCTCATTCTACCAACAATTGTGTCAGCCCCTCCAAACGAGTCATTGCCAGAGGGCTTCGACCTCGACCCCTCGCAGTGTCTACCTGTCCCACTCATGCCGGAGACGTCATCACGATTTCCTGGTATGCCGGTTGAGATAGTGGGCGAGTTGGCAAGAGACTTTAGGGTTGAGAGTTCAGTGGTGGAAAAAATGAAGTTGGAGGATGTCTACTTCAGAGTGAGGGAGTTGGCTATGGAGGAACTGGGATATGAAATGCGATGATAGTCATGCCCCTCTAAAAACATAGCAACGTTGGTTTGGCGTTTTTACATTGCCCGTCCTCCCTGGTGTATCGTCATAGAATGCGCTGTTTGAAGCGTTGGTACTGTACACGAGCGGCGAGAAGGATGTTGTCCCGATTACGCTTTCGCCATTCGGCGGAGTACTTGTCCTGTCTCGTTTTTTCCTGCATGACCCATTTCTTGTAAAACTCTGCGAGTGCAGCTTCATGCATTTCAGGTGAGGCAGATTCGGGAAGAGACGCCAAGACGGATTGCTTGGCCGTTTCGAACCGAGTGTTGCTCTGGTGTAACCTGTGAGTGAACGCAAGGATCCAACGGAAGGTGTCATGGCCTACATCTGACCAGAAATGGTGATTGAATGCGTCGAATTGTTCTCGAGCAAGCTTGTACTGCAGCTCCATAGTATGATCGTGCGGGACGTCTATGAACTCGTTGAGAGAGTATGGGTGGTGGACATGCGATTCGACCTGTCCTTGGGAGTGCGATGGTGCGGGAGCGAGTGTGTCCGTGTAGACGATGGGACGGAAGTTGGAGATGGGGTCGTTGGGCCCGACTAGGTGTCGAGATGCAGAAGAGACATGTAGCGAGCGAGACAGTGGAGCGACGGTGCGGAACGCTCTGCACATATTGTCGTCGTTAGTTGAAACGTGTGGCGGGAGGACTCTCAATTAGAAACTTGAACACGCCAGTTATTCCCGCTTGTACGCAGTCACCGCTGACATGGACACTTGGTGCCTGATGAGGCTGGTCAAATCTTAGGCACTCGGCATGGATGACTAGGTCTGTTTCATCTCGGCCGATTGCACTGATGTATAAGTTCAAGTTGGCAGCGCAGCCCCAGTGCCACCTCACACACGCGCGCAGTCCTTTCCTTTAGTACGTTTCCGTCCCCAATTCGTTTCCCTCCGATTCGGACTACATCCCGTGAACCTGTTTAGACTGAGTATGCGGCGACTGCTGGCATTCGTTTTGCATGCAACCGGGGCAGGTGTCATGGCGTGGGGGTGGTTCAAGCTGAGTGAGCAGGGTGGAGTCGTCGATGATATGATGAGGAGCCAAAAGGGTGGTTATTCCCTGTTTCTAACCAACCAAGGGTAATATCATTCCCCGGGCAACATACAGAGCTAACTGGAGTTTGTGATAGGCTGGCCATTGCATGGTCATGTATGGTCATCAGTCTCTTCAGTGACCTATTCCCGTCCGTAGCAAGTAAGTGTCGCTGCAGCGAGACGAGTCCATGAACTGACAGAACAACACAGACGTTCGTGATGTCAAAAGGGCACTCTTGATGATATCGTTGCCGGTAAGAGCATCCTCACTCCGCAGACCCCACAGACCAAAGCTGACTATGCACCCTTATCACCGCAGCTGGCATTCGTCATCTCGTCCATCTACTGGTCCCTCCTTTTCTTATTCCCGCATCTCATCCTGCCTCCTGCAGACGAACCACACCCTTTGCCCGACGCCACACCGCAGCCCATACGACTGCCCATCACGACCGATCTGGCCTTGCATGCCTCACCTCTACTCACCCTCTTGATCGACTTTTTCGTCTTTGAATCCAAGTTCTCAAAGACACACGTCCAAAAGGTCACACCGGTAGCCGTCGTCGCCTTTGCCGCCTGGTATGCTTCGTTCGTAGAATATTGCGCCCCCTTCAACGGATCGTGTGCGTTTCCTCTCGTTCTCACACCTCAACACCCGTGGGAGTCTGACTTATTGGCATGTCTGATTCTAGTTCCATACCCGTTCTTGACGCATAGCCCTTTTGCGGTCCGTGTCTTGATCTATACCGCCACCGCCGGGATCGCCCTGGGTTGCTTCAGGACGCTCAACGCATTGCATGCTTGATGGCCAGCACGTCGTTTCATCTTACACAAGAACCTTTAGGCTGTACAGTAGACAATTATTTTATCTACGCCCCGCGGATGACTCGGACCTACTTGTTTTACCCCCCCTGCCGGAATCCGGTTGCATCACGCCTCGCCTCAAGGCTTCTGTCTCTCAGCCGAGCGTTTCCGACGTGTCAGCGCGAGTTTCATGACCGTTAACAACGAACACCCAGTGAGTGCGATAAGCTGCCAAACCGTGTCAGTGCGCTGCCATCCGGATGTATCGATGAGATCGTACCCCACTGAAGAGTGAGGGTTGCCACCACTTGTATCGCGACGTGAGCAGCGCACCCGAGATGGGCCCACCTTTGAGCAAGCTGTCAAGTGATCGTGTGAGGTAATTCCGGGCGATGACACACCAATAAGACTACCGATGCCGGTGACCGTCATCCCAATTCCCATGCGAGCACTGGATCATCGGTTGTATGAGCATTCGTGTTTAAAAGATCGGACGTGTAGAACCAACGAACCCGAGTTCCGAGAGATCACTGGTAAGGAGGGCCATAAGAGGTGACAACAATGCGATATCTGTCATGTTCAGTTCGAGTTCGGTCCGTCCGATCCAACGAACTAGGGAAAACAGGGGACTGACAAACACCAGCAAAATAGCCATAAATCGTTCCGAGTATGACGACCGTCGGGGCACTGCTCAGACCAATCATGCCGAGAGCGAGAATCCCGCACACGCCGGTAGATATGATCATGAACCTGGGCACGCCAACGCGGGGTGCGATGAATCCGGCGGACAGCCGGCCTATCAAGCTTCCCCCATTCAAAAGCACCAACTGGACAGGTAAGAGACCTGTCAGATATCAAATGACCAAGGCGGCACTAACAAAACACATACAGAGTAGAACGAGAACGTCTCTGAATTTCCATGCTGGATGGAGTCCAATTGAAAGTAAAACAGCGGGAAGAAAAATCCGGCCTGAAAGCATAGCAATCTGCATGATCGGTAATATCACTAACCATAGCATGTGGACAGAAACACCTACCCAACGCTCATGATACAAAAAGGAACGTCGTGGATGATACCCCTTCCGATGGACAAGTAATTTGCAGGATATTTAGGCGGTTCCAACCGCGTGCGCATAAGGAGACAGGCGATAAGAAGCAGGACGCTGACAAAGGTAGCGCTTATTCGCACACCGCCGCCAAACCCTACGTTCCGGTTAAACAAGTTGTTCAACATGATCGGGTGTATGATCGATCCAAATGAGGATCCAGAGGCGACGAGGCTCATGGCAAGCGTACGGCGCTGGCGGAAATATTGAGATGCCACTGCCATGGCCGGGACGAACATAATCCCCTGAGCAATCCCGAGGCCGATCCCTTGAGCAAGAAAGATCTGCCATTTCGAGTCGGTGGGACATGTCAAACATCATCAATATCTTGTTAGCAGAATGACAGACCTGATAATATCGACCCGGTTGGGTGAGCGAGAGCATGAACAAAGTGAATGACTGCAATAACGATCCTCCAATCAACAGATGATAGCTTGGTACAATTAGCATCGAGCGTGACAACGCCCGAGGTAGTTGAGACTTACAAATAACCCCGATCATAGAGTATGCCTGCAACAAGACTGAAACAATTCACCAGAAACGAATTGGTGCTTCCTATCCAACTATCAAGCAGGTTTGATCCACACGCACAAAGGTCTAGATGAGACTTACGATATTGCAGACGCCGATTCATTCGTTAGATAATGTAGGGTGTAGAAGTCTGCAGATGTCAATACAAGACCACAAGAGAATTCAAAGGAGGGTCCGTACCTTGATAAACGCCAAACGACGAGACATACCTTTTCTTTCGTGTCAATACGCACATCGCTTTTCAAAAGTAAATGACCGCGCTTACCCAAAACCGCAGAACTGGACTAGCGCCCTGTTATGGCAACAAACGTCCGATCATTATCGCTCAGAGTATTCGAGGGAAACAATGACACTCACGCGCCAATGACCGTGCACCATGCTGCAGTACCGCCTTCGGGAAACTGGACAGCTTGAAGCTCGGTTCCAGCCTTGTCCAAGTCCTCCTTCGCGTCTGAAATTGTGCGCGGTGGGATCTCCGTCACACTCTGACAGGATGATACGCTCAAGGGCATCCTATACGTTGAGGCAAAATGGTGGTGACGGTTCTGAAGCGCAACCTATTCGCTTCCAAGACAAGCACACAGACCCTGAACTTGGCGAGCCTGCCAGTGGGTCCAAAGGGTAGTAAGGTTCGCGTCTAGTCTAATGCCCGGCCACACGACGGGATACGAGTCAGTTGATAGGCCTATCGGGATATAGACGAGCCAGTCAATGGTTCATTGCAGTGGCTTTCAGGTACCATTTGTGCCTCGGCGTTCTGGTCACGATGCTGGCAAGTGCGTACTGTGCTGGCAAGCTCCGAGTCTTGGTTTTAGTACATCGTTACGTTTACGGCCAAGAACTTTGCCATAGTAAGGCGTTGTTCGGGTACTTAGTAGCAAGATGAAATCCAGATGACTTGAACAGGTTGAGGTGACACGGTGACTGAGGTCTGGTATGACAGTTGCCACAGGATCCTGCCATTATGCTGCATTATCCCACCGTGCCACATGTGTCTGGCTCGTAGTTACACGCCATTTTGCGCTTGGAGGTGTCGGCTTGGTTTCTGACGCTGGATGCAGGTTAAAATCATCCCGGAGACGAGATTTAATGTACATGTGATCGAACCGACTACTAGTATCAGTGCTTCACTCTCGAATCGTAACTCCAAAAACAAAATAACAAGCACCCACGAGATCTTGAATTCTTCGTCATTTTCGGTGTGCAACTGATATTATGTCTGCATGAGTCCATCGAGGCCAAAGAGAAGTAAGCTGGCCCCTCCCCGGGATATGGTTGCATTACGCTTCGCCTCATGCTTCCTGTCTCTCAGCCGAGCGTTTCCGACGACGTGTCAGCGCGAGTTGCATGACCATCAACAAGGAACACCCAGTGAGGCAAATAAGCTACCAAATCGTGTCAGTACGTTGCTAGCCGGATGGATCGATGAGATCGTACCCCACTGAAGAGCGAGGGTTTCCACCACTTGTACTGCGACGTGAGCAGTGCACCCGAGACGGGCCCACCTTTGAGCAGGCTCTCAATTGATCGTGTGAGGTAATTCCGGGCGAGGACGCACCAATAAGACTCCCGATGCCTGCGACCGCTATCCCAATTCCCATGCGAGCACTGGATGATCGGTTGTATGGGCATTCAGGCTTAAATGATCGGACGTATGGGACCAACGAACCCGAGTTCCGAGAGGTCACTGGTAAGGAGGGCCATGAGAGGTGACAACAATGCGATATCTGTCAAGTGAGATTCAGTTCCGTCCGTCCGACCCAACGAAATAGGGAAAAAAGGGGACTGACAAACACCAGCAAAATAGCCGTAAATCGTTCCGAGTACCGCGACCGTCGGGGCACTGCGCAGACCAATCATGCCGAGAGCGAGAATACCGCACACGGCGGTGGATATGATCATGAACCTGGGCACGCCAACGCGGGGTGCGATGAATCCGGTAGACAATCGACCTATCAAGCTTCCCCCGTTCAAAAGTACTAACTGAACGGGTAAGAGGTCTGTCAGATATCAAATGACCAAGGTGACATTAACAAATCACATACAGAGTAAAACGAGAACGTCTCTGAATTTCCGTGCCAGACGGAATCCAATTGCAGGTAAAACAGCGGGAAGAAAAGTCCAATCTGAAAGCATAGCATTCTTTATGATTGGTAGTATCACTAGCCATGGTATGTGGACAGAAACACCTACCCAACGCTCATGATACAAAAAGGAACGTCGTGGATGACACCCCTTCCGACGGACAAGTAATTTGCAGGATGTATAGGTGGTTCCAACCGCGTGCGCATAAGGAGACAGGCGATAAGAAGCATGACGCTGACAAAGGCAGCGCTTATTCGCACACCGTTATCAAACCCTACGCTGCGGCTAAACAAGTTGTTCAACATGATCGGATGTATGATCGATCCAAATGAGGATCCACAGGTGACGAGGCTCATGGCGAGCGTACGACGCTGGCGGAAATAGTGAGATGCCACTGCCATGGTCGGGACGTACACAATCCCCTGAGCAATCCCGAGGCCGATCCCTTGAGCAAGAAAGATCTGTCATTTTGAGTCGGTGGGACATGTCAAACAATATCTTGTGAGCAGGATGACAGACCTGATAATATTGACCCGGTTGGGTGAACGAGAGCATGAACAAAGTGAATGACTGCAGTAACGATCCTCCGATCAACAGATGGTAGCTTGGTACGATTAGCATCGAGCGCCTGACCACGCCCGAGGTGCTAGAGACGTACAAATAACCCTGATCATAGAGTATACCTGCAATAGGACCGAAACCAGTCACCAGAAACGCATTGACGCTTCCAATCCAACTATCAAGCAGGTTTATATACACGCACACAAAGGTCTAGATGAGACTCACGATATCGCAGACGCCGATTCATTCGTTAGATAATGTAGGGTGTAGAAGTCTGCAACTGTCAACACAAAACCACAAGAGAATTTATAGAAGGGTCCGTACCTTGATAAACGCCAAACGACGAGACATACCTTTTCTTTCGTGTGAATACGCACATCGTTTCAAAAATAAACGGTCGCGCCTACCCAAAACCGCAGAACTGGACTAGCGCCCTGTTATGGTAACACATCGATTTTATCGCTCAGAAAATTCGAGGGAAACAATATTGACACTCACGCGCCAATGACCGTGCACCATGCTGCAGTGCCGCCTTCAGGAAACTGGACGAGGTCGACTTCAGCCTTGTCCAAGTCCTCCTTCGTATCTGAAACATCGTGGGGTTGGATCTCTGTTGCAGTCTGGTTCGAATGTGCGCTGGAGGGCATCCTGCGCGCTGACACGAGATGGGGGTAGCGGTCTTGAAGCGTCACCTTCCCGCTGCGGAGATAAGGGAAAAGACCCTGACAGTAGGCGATTCACGTGGGTGGAAAAGACCCAAACTGTGAGTAGGTTTCAGCATTTAGATGGTCTGCCATCCAACTTGAATTGGTTGACTGGCCTACCGGGAAAATGATTAGTCGTTGATTCGTCATTCGTCCGATTGCGGTGGTCTAATCATCTAGCGGCTGGTAGTGATAACCGTTAATCGGTCGGGTCCGTCCAAGTCACTATCAGGTGGCGTGTGCCGTGTCAAGCTCGTGGTGTGGGTGCATTGTTCGGTACACTTACTGCCAAGATGCTTGCAGTAATGTACGAATTGTGAGCTTGCGATCATCGACGTTGTCCGAGAAAGGCCACGTTTCGGCAAGCATCAGTCTGGATTACTGTAGGCGTCTGTATGGAGGCAACCGTAACGCGTAACCCTGGGGTGGTTCCGCACCTGGAGCTCCCAATTTGTAAGCCTTACTAAGAACGGTACCTTTGGTCGTAAACATTCCTCGTTAGGCTTCTTACTTCCCAACTTAGTCGCTCTACCTCGCCACTGCTCTCACTGCCACAGTCCAAAATAGGATATGCTGGCGGGGCCTCCCGACGCCTCCAACCTACTATTTGGTTGCCGCATTGCACGAAGCGAACCTCCCACGCTCTTTAGCCCCAATCCACCACCATCCTCACCGTCGTCACTGTTGTTGACAGCATACACCACCTCCAGCATCGTTCCCAATAGTGTATGCCGCCTCCAACATCGTTTCCAGCGGCTTGCGCATTCCCCAACACCATTTCCAGCCTACTTTGGTGTTCCAACCATGCCATCTGTTCACAACCCTCCTTGCTGTCATTGCTGTTCTGCACGCCCTACCCAGGCCTTGGTGTCATGTCCATTGACATCTCCATGACACCACCCATCTTTTTATGACCCTCCTTGTTATTTTTACCATTGCTATCACTGTTCCTGTTGCACTGCATCCAACATCTATGCGGCTGTGCATCCCAGCATTGTTTCCAGAGGGGTATATGGCCTCCTTGTTGTTTTTACCATTGCTGTTGCTGTCGCACTGCACCCACCCCTTCTTCAGCATTGTGTCTACTGGCATATCCAGCACACTATTTGTTCTGAATTTTTTTTTCTGACCTTTGTTGCTATTCTGAAAGAGTCTCGACTAGAGATGAAGACAAAACAAGCAAAGACTACTAACCCAATATCTCAAGGGTTGACTTAAAGTCAATATCCGAGAGAGAGAAAGGTAATAATCAAACTAAGGGATACATGTTATGCTACCAGCTACTTATATACTACCGGTTGCGGTGCATGGACCGTGCTATGCTATGATGTCATAGGGTATGGGGTATGACATCACAGGAACGAAAGGAAAGACTGTCCAATGGAATAATACATACGAGTGGAACAATATGCAGTGCATGATGTGCAAGGCAGCCGCATGGATGAGAGACTAGTCTGGAGCGCATAAGGCGCGGCTAGGGATCGTGACATATGAATTGTTAATAAATAGAAATGGAAGATGAAAGGAAATGAAAGAATGTGCGAGAGCGCACAGCATATGAATCAAACCATAAATAATCTTGTGGCGAGATCTGAGATACAGTGACCTTGTAAAGGGGTGATCTAGTATCTGCCGGCAATATCCAATGTGGATCGGAGATTGAGTGAATCTGGACGAGAGTCCTGATCAGTAAGCTTGTGACATAAGCTGGATGTGATATCTGAGAGGCTATGCGTCAGGTGAATGACATGAGCTTTGATCATTTGAAGTGATCATGATTGTGAGCATGTCATATGACGAAAGTGTGGGCTTGGATTGCTTGAGGCGAATCGTAAGTTTGGCGTGACGTCAGGGGAATGTAGCAGAGCGGCGCAATGCAGCACGCACGTGACTACGGGAGGAATGCAGTTTGAGATCGTGCTTAGGATCTGTGACTAAGCAGCGCAATGCGGCTCGCTATAGTATCACGGGGTGTGGCGTAGTTTAGAGGCTTGCGGGCCTGCACATGTTTAGAGTCGCATGACAACTGGTCTTGTGGTCGTGAGACTGAGAGACATTAGCTAAGGGATAGCTAAGTCAGGGGTTTAGCTGTGAGGCTACTTGGTATCGTATATGGTGTTCGGATACGATGTGTATAGTCGTAAGACTAGGGGATACGAGTGTAGGGATGTTGTACGATATGGATGTGGTATCGTATGATAATTAGTTGGGGTATTCGTAGGGTAAAGGTGAGGATGGATGAATACAAAGGGTATGATACAAGCAGTGAAGCAAGTGATCATTTCATATTCTTGCTGTTGCCGTCACTATTGTCCTACCCTCTTCTCCAACATTGTGTTTACTAGCATATCTGTTCACTACTATTTTACAACCTTCCTTGCTGTCACCTCTCCCCATATGCTACTCAACACATTGTTTTCCATACAGTTAGGATACTACACATCTAATGCCTTATGGCTGGAAGTCTACCTTGCACTATCGGGGGCTTATGAAGTTCATTAAGGTATATTCCTTTCGAGGGAGCTCATGGCATACTGATGTGCTTCATCCATGGGACCAGGAAGCATGTGCCTGAGCAATGGAAGCTAGGCGAATATCGGAACTTCATGGCACATATTGATCTATTGATTCATGAGTTCCCTGCTGACAATGTGTACACCTCAGATATGTCATTGGACGACCAGAATGCTGTGAATCAGATGTCCGTTGACAATGGAACAATTGATAATGACTTGCTGTCAGCAATCCCACTTCATAGAGAAGAACTGGCTGTCTCAGGCAAGAAAGGCAGTAAATACAATGAGTTTGGGGCGCTGGCTGAAGGTATCAGACAACCAAACGGACTATAAGTTTACTTTATCATCAGTGGTACTTTGGATTGATTGTTTCAGTTGCCATGTGAAAAGAACAAAGCCCACAACGCTAAGGGTCAACCGAAGTTGATAACAGAAGTGTATAAAGGCAATACCAAACTTAGAGTATTTTACATGAAGACTAGCTACTTATATACGATGGGTTAGTATGCACAGACCATGTTTTAGGGCCGGTATGGAACATGCAGGAATATTGTAGAATGATTATGTAAGTGAGGCTAGAATCCTATGACATAGTATGACGTCGTGATGATGTTATAGTCGAGATCTAGCGTCGAAGTGGGAACGGATAATGATACATAGGATTTATCTTAGCTAAGTGGTTAAATATCATTATTGAAGGAGAAAGAAATTGAATGGTCATTTCATTACCCCCTTTTTAAC